>CABHPH010176465.1:0-26446 GCA_902168325.1 Peromyscus nudipes | reverse complement strand
TGAGCAAGCCATGAGGAGCAAGCCAGTAAGCAGCACCCCTCCATGGCCTCTGCATCAGCTCCTGCTGCAGGGATCCTGCCCTGCTCGAGTTCCTGTCCTGACTTCCTTCAGTGATGAACAGCAATGCTGAAGCTAAGCCAAACTCTTTCCTCCCCACTTACTTTTTGGTCATGGTGTTTCATCGCAGCAACAGAAACCCTGACTAAGGCAAATCTCTAGTAGTCTGGATGCTTCCTCCTCTAACTATGGTCTGTGACCAGCAACTGGAGTCTCTCTAGAAATGCAGCTTTCCAGGCCCCCCTCCTACCCAATGGAATCACAGCCTGCCCTCAGCTAGATCCCCCAGCACTCTAGTGGAGGGATGAACAAGCAGTTGCTTACTTTGCTCACTTCAGCGTTTTCCTCTGTCTAGTTTCCATCGTATTCAGGGTTAGAAACTGATTTTAAAAACTATCAC
The DNA here is from genome assembly GCA_902168325.1 of Peromyscus nudipes. Taxonomy (NCBI): domain Eukaryota; kingdom Metazoa; phylum Chordata; class Mammalia; order Rodentia; family Cricetidae; genus Peromyscus; species Peromyscus nudipes. The sequence goes on along the minus strand of CABHPH010176465.1, from coordinate 25,989 downwards.
AAACGAGAGTCACATGGGAGCATGGATGTGGCTGTGCAGGAAAAGCCACTACAGATCACACGAGGCTTTTACTCCTTGAGTCTAGTGTAAATCTCCCCAAGCCAGCTTCCTCTGCACTTTGAACGATGCTTTTGTGTCAGTGCCTAGCATTGCAAAGGGCCTGTGTTTACAATTAAGAGAGGCTGACAGATGGGCCAGGGTGATTAGGTGGGTGCTTCTGCCCAAGACTCAGGAAAGTCGCCTCTGCCCAGAAGTCTATAAGGATGGGAACACTTTGTCTGTGTATGTTTTGACCAACCCATAGAGTACTTGGCTTCCTGGTGAAAAATGTGTGGCTTAGGATTCATCATCTTCTTTGTAAAACTATTTTTGAAGAATAAATATAAACAGTTGCACGTGAGCAGCCATCACGCAGGCTGCATTTTATTACTTCACACTTTTCCATATGCCTGGGTCCGAGTAGAGACAGGAGTCTCTGGATGTCCAAGGATGCTCATCTATAAACCAGGGCAGCTCAGAGCTTCTAAATCCCAATTAGGCGGCTCAAACAGACTGAAATGCCACAAATGCACCCTAGTGGTTTTTTTTTTTTCCCATGGGAAGTCAGAGAAGTGGGAAATATTTCAAGCCATTTGGTACGCTCGCATAACCCCTTTGTTCGAAATCCTGCACTAACAATCTGCAATTAAAGTGAAAGTGAGTAAAAATAGAATGACCTCTCACTTCCACACCAGCTGTGCGTGGTTGACTCTGATGGATGAATGTGCTTTACATCTGACCCATCCACAATGACGGAGGACAGAAGAGGTGCCAACTTTCTACACAGTGTACGTATTGGAGGCAGGTTGCCGCTGTAACATTAATGGCAATCATTAGCTAAAATGGAAGCCATGGCTATATACAATATGCAAGTCAACAGCAAAGAGACACACCCACAATCTAGAATGCAGTCTAAATGTATCTTCTGTGACAAACATGGTTTCCCAGATAATGTCTTCTAGCTGCGTAAAAACACCCCAAATTTGGGGTCATCCCCCAATTTAGGCTTAACTATTTGGTCTCTGGGATTGGGAATTGTCACTAGCTTCATGAGAAAAGTTGTTCCGTAGGATGGAAGAAGTCGTTATACAACAAAATGTACTTATTTCGGTGCTTGGTGCTATGAGTTATCTCCGCTATTCCCTCTCCTTTCATTCAGTATAAAAATTTCAGGGTTGCTTTGCTAATATCATTACAACATTATTATGCCGTGATTCTTTAAAACGTTGCTGAGATGCCATCAGATAGTTTTCCTCTGACATTTTATAAACTCTATGATTAATGTGTAGAGTGGTGGTCATTTGATGACTAAAAATAGCCACCCGAGGAATTTTTCTGGGATCAAATCACCACATGTGTCAAACAGTTCAAGTGAACCTGGGCTACTTGGCAGAGGAAACAGCCTGTGAGTGAAAATAATCAGTCAATGAACTGAGACTGCAAACTAAACAGGGGCCACATGCCACTCTGCTTTGGGCTGGGGGGACTTTTTGCAAGGGGTGAGCGTGAAAGAATAAAGTGGAGCCTGATTTGAAGGCATGGAAGGGCCCACAACTGCTTTTGACAAAAGATTAATGTCAAGGCATTTTGGCAAGGTGGCTGTATGAGCTCTCCTCCTCAAAAAGATTGCTCTTGCTCTAGTTGGAGGGTAACTGGAAGGAAACAAGTTTCCTGGATAAGACCTGGTAAGCATTTAAAGACAGTAGAGTGAAAATGTGGAGAAAGAAAAAACAAAAGCAACTGTCGGAGTGCGGAGATGGAGGGTGGAAGCTGGGGTAGCAGGGAAGAGAGTGTCAGTGATGACTGTGTGTGTCTGTGTTTGGAGTACAGGCATGTGGTAGTCCCAGTCACAGAGTTAGTGATCACAAGAAGCGAGAAAGAAGCTGGGCGGTGGTGGTGCACACCTTTAATCCCAGCATTCAGAAGGCAGAGGCGGGTGGAGCTTGGTGAGTTTAAGGCCTGCCTGGTCTACAGAATGAGTTCCAGGACAGCCAGGACTACACAGAGAACCCTGTATCTAACAACAACAGCAACAAAAAACAAAACAAAAAGAAAGGAGGAGGAAGAGGAAGAGAAGGAGGAGGATGAAGAAAAAGGAAGAAGGTGGAGGAGGAAGAGGAAGAGGAGGAAGAGGAAGGAAGGAGGAGGAAGAGGAAGAAGAAGGAGGAGGAGGAAGAAGAAGAAGAGGAAGAAGAAGAGTAGTTAGCTACTGTTGGACATGCCCACACATGACATGCATATGGATTCTGAGTCTGGAGTTAGTGAGTGTGGTCTTGACAACTTTAGATTGAAATCTGCCCAGGAGATTAATAAAGCATACTTCTGGGTGTGCTTATGAGGACATTTCCAAAGATGATTGACATGTCTGCCTGCTTCCTAACAGCCATGGGTTAACCATCTCTGCTTCACCAAGCTCTTATACCATAATGTTTCACACAGCCCAGATCAACAGAGCCAGTCCACTGTGGACCGAAACCTTTGAAACTGTGGACCAAAATGAACAATCGCTGTCTTAAATTACTTTCCTTGAGAATTTTGTGACCACAGTGAAAAGCTGACTAAAGCTGGGAAAGCTGAGCCAGGGATCCAGCAATTTATAAGCATGGCAATAAACTGCCACAGTCTGTTGAGGTGCATGAGATCGCTTACGTTATTCAACTTTCCACCATAGTAAAAAAAAAAAATACATGAGATAAATTAACTTAAAATGAGCCTGGAGAGATGGCTCAGTGGTTAAGAGAACTGGCTGCTCTTGCAGAGGACCCAAGTTTGAGTCCCAGCACCCACAGGGTGGCTCACAACCATCTGAAACTCCAGTTCCAGGAGATCCGACGCCCTCTTCTGACCTCGGTGGGCATCAGGTACCATTGGTCTCAGCCAGCACAGTAAACCATGGTGGGTTTCTATGGAAGAGGAAGTGGTCAGCAGAAAGCAAAGAGAGAGGAGGATTTGAGATCCTAATATCCCCTTAAAGAGTGTGACTCCAAGAACCTGACTTCCTCCCTCTAGACCCCACCTCCTGAAGATTCTACCACCTTCCAATACTGCCATAGACTGGCGTCCAAACCTTTAATACATGGGCCTTTGTGAACTATTCATGTCAAAACTACAGCATTGCTCCAGTGAGAAAGTAGTATTAAAAAACAGAGAAGCAATCAAGTGGGCCTGAGAAGAGGCAGAAGAAGAAAGGAGTTTAGGGGAACTGTAATGACGATAGATTTTAAGTCAGCTCGCAGAATTGTGTGCCTTAGAGAGATGTGAAGTAGGCTAAATTCCTGGAAGAATTGAGTTTGACCTAGGAGAAAGCGAGTCAGGTTCGTTTTATTTTTTTCCAATACTAGGGATTGAGCCCAGGGCCTTGTACATGCTAGGGAAACACTCTGCCTCATACTATACCACCAGCTTGGAAGCTGAGTTTATAAAGGGGGGGTGTCAAGAATCATCATCTATAGCCACATTATGAAATATTATCTATCATAGAGCTGAAGATAGAGTGTGGTCCTCATAGAAAAAACAGGAACTATGGAAAGAGAAGACACATTATTCATTCAAGTTGCTTTAAGTTATATAGGAGTGGAGATTGTAGGGTGAAGATAAGATGGTTCTGTAGTACATTTACCCAGATGAACCATACATCTCCTGGGGAGAGAAAAAGACAACGGAGAAGCCTCAGTTCTGGAAACAGTTTGAAGAAGTGGAAATCAGGATGACTGGGGTGTTGGAGTCATCTGCAGAAGGGAGACATTAGTTCTCATGAGAGCTACCATCTCACACATGCTTTTCATGTGGCTTCAAATCCATTGTCTCCTTTGAGCCTCAAAACAACATCGTGAGTATGGTTTAAAAATAAGGAAAGTGAGTCTCAGAGACCCCAGGACTGTCCACATCCAGCAGAATGGCAAGGCAGAGTATAAACCCATATTTGTGGAACCTCAAAGCCTTTGCTCTTTTCATGGCCACAGAATTGCTTGTGTCAGAAACATCTGTTTGTGAGCAGCAGGGCCTCACCAATAGGCCTGACTTAGTCTGTTTTCTGTTGCCAACACAAAATACTCAAGACTTACAAACAACAGAAATGTATCTCCTATAATTCTGGAAACTGGAAAAAGCCAAGATCACCGTGCTGGTATCTCCCCAGCGTTTCCTCTTCTGAGGAGGGCATTATCCCCACATTATAACATGGCAGATGATATCACACGGCAAGGCAAAGCAAGCAAGCATCAGCTTTTCTTTATGATTATTACAATAATCCACCACGCCATGAATGGGCTGAGCTTTCATGGCTTAGTCACCTACAAAATGTCCCACTTCTCCCACCTTATTAACATACAGATTTGAGGATAAATTTCTAGGACATACATTTCTTGGGACATACCCATACCAAAGCAGGGCTACCATGGGAACAGGCTCCAGGTGTGTAGGAAAAATCAGGCCCAAGTCAACCAAGCTACTGGGCTCACAGGCAGGGGACATGACACTTGATGTTCTGCAGGGGATTGTGGTGTGAGGAAGGAGGCTAATTAGAAAAAGGGACAAAGCCCAGCTTCTAGGGCTTGCACCAGCTAAGAGGAGGTAAAGCAAGGATAGGAGCTGTAAGATACCGCTGGTGATCACTAGCAATACTGAACAGGGAAATGATATGTAGCATCCATATGCTACATGAAAAGATAGAACCATCCATCTTAAAGGGATACTCCTTAAGACACAGGTTGCTAAAAGGGAGGTGAAGCAACAGGATGTTCTAAGGGGAGGTTAATGTCCACTCCTGCTGGGAAGCTATTTAAGTACAGGAAGTAAACAACACAATAGCTTCAGGAAATCCCTGAAGCTGACTGAATTCATTAGGTCCCTCCTTCCTCAAGCATATTGAGCAGTAAGGACCGCTGAGAGACATTCTCAGATAAGTAGCTGAGCTACCTAAAAGAGGCTCAGACCACCTGAACGTCCTGGAACAGACACCCTCATCCCCCCAAGATCTATTATTTTTTGTTTACTGTTACAGTACAGTGATAAACACATTGTGGATTCCGTCCACGGCATCCGTCTCATAACTCTGGCCTGCTTAGTCTGCAATTACGTCACAAGACTTTCCTCATTCCAGAGGGTCCTGGAGAGAGGAATTCTGCACAGGGAGGACACGGCCTGTGAACAGTCAGGCCTAGGCAATGGCATTGCCATAAGTTGAAGAGGACAGAGTTTCCGGGGCAGCTGGATGCAGAGAGGTCCCTGGAGGGTGGCACACCCAAAGGGGGTGGAGACTGCACCTTCCCTCCTGCCTCGTCTTGTGTATCACTTCATCTGTGTCCTTCACATTAGCCTCTGTAACGAGCCAGTGATGTGTTTCCCTGAGCTCCGTGAGTCTCTCAAGAAATTAAACTCCAGGAAGGAGCTGGTTGCAGGTAGCCTGATTTGCGGCCAGGTGGGCAGTGCCAGTACTGACTTGGACGGGGGAAGGTGCAGCTGGCCGCTGCTGCAGAATTGCATGTCTACTGCTGGGAAGAGATGGTCAGACCTTCTGAGGTCAAAGGAGCCTTCTTTGTTGATGGTTGTGTGGGTATCGGGACCACCTCGACCAGCAAGGAAGACGCAACACTGAGCTCTTCTTCAAGCTGTTTATTCAGGCCTTTTACAATCTTTTTCTGTGACCCTTCTTCTTTATCTTACTGCCCTTGAAGGGAGCCCGTCCCAGCCTTTATAGGTCTCATTCCACCGACCACCACACGCCACGTGGGATCCCAGGATAGGTACATGTATGCCATAGCAAGCCGTAATCGAATACCAAAGCCAAATACGGAGCTGCTTTTCTCTAAACGTCCTGCCGGGCGGGCGGGAAGGCAGGGACAGGATGTCAGCGCCATCTTAAAGGCACAGCAGCGTGGTGAAACGGCTCTCCACATGTGGGAACAGAGAAAAGGCAAGACAGGCACTTATATGTCTCCTAATATTCCATGTGGGAGAATTGAGATGAAATGTGATTGTTTTAAAAATCCATGTTTTTTTTTTCCCTTCCTACAGACATTCCAGTCTTTATTCTTCAAATACACTTAGTTGAAGAAACTAGCAGGATCTGCTCCCCCAAGGAATTTCAAGGAGTGGACACCATTTTTCTTCAGAGCTCAACACGTCTTCCTTCAGTAGGTTTTTTCTTACAATCAACCACCACCCCTACACCACTACACATGTGGTCTTAGTTAGGGTTTCTATTGCTGTGAAGAGATACTATGACCACAGCAACTCTTATAAAGAAAAACATTCAGTTGGGGCTGGCTTACAATTTTAAAGGTTCAGTCTATTATCATCATGATGGTGGGGAGCATGGCAGACATGGTGCTGGAGAAGGAGCTGAGAGTCCTGTATCTTGCAGGCAACAGGAAGTTGATTGATACACTGGGTGGTATCCTGAGCACAGAAAACCTTAAAGCCTGCCCCCACAGTGAAACACTTCCTTCAACAAGGCCATACCTACTCCAACAAAGCCACACCTCCTAATAGTGCCACTTCCTATGAGATTATGGGGGCCAATTACATTCAAACTACCACAACTGGCAATCTACTCCTAAAGCTATTCTGAAGCAGGTTCCCATGTAGAGCCATCTTTTTTTTTTTTTAAATCATATCTTCTTCTTGTGGTGATAAAGAAAAGATCATGACCATTGTAAAGACAGAGACATCCCTGACTCACTGATGCTTGGTCACCCACCTCTACACTTCTTGCTTCCAGAAGAAAATAACCCACCATCTGCTAACACCACAGTGACCTGGGTTCTCTGCCACAATCAGCCGTCTGTATTTCTGATCGTACTTGGTTTTCATCAGCTTTCCGTGAAGCAGATAGCTTTTGTCATGAGTTTCCTTCCATAATACACAGCACTGATTGAAAATCAAAATATTCCTTGACACGAACGTCAGTGTGAGAACAGCTCACAGAGTGATTCCTTAAAGCTTCCCTGAGCCAGGCAGTGGCAGCACACACCTTTAATCCCAGCACTCAAGAGGAGGGAGCAGACAGATCTCTGAGTTCAAAGCCAACTTGGTCTATAGAGCGAGTTCCAGGACAGCCAGAGAAACCCTGTCTTGAAAAAAAAAGTAAATAAATAAATAATTTCACTGAAATCCAAATCTAAAACACAGTCCTTCGGTTCTCTTCTGAATGACTTGATCTATTGATTTACCTCCAAGTATACTTACAGTTCATGAAGGGGGTCTAGAGTTTGATTCTGGGGTCTCTGACTGTTAATATTACTGAAACTTCAAATCATCTCAAATACTAGCATAAACATTTCTGAACTGTGAATATCTTCTGTGGTAGGTGAGACTCTGCTTTCTCTCAAATTGAAATAAGAATGGTATAATCTGTTTAATCCACTTAATAAAATTCCTGCTTCATTTCAAAAAAGCTAAAATATTTAAGTCCCAAATAATATACAAAGCGAAGACAATTTTTTTGGTAGTAATTAATGACAAAAGATGGAAAATTTGCCTCCTCTCACGCTTATTCTAGAAAGGTGCAGGGGCCTTAGACCCATATCTCTCGGTGTGTGGGCTATAAGCCAGAGGCATTGACTAGGCTACTGGGAGTTTGTGAACAATGTGGAGGGCTCCAGTCCTACCTACTGAGTCAGAACCTGAATGTCAACAAGGGCTACAGGGCTCTGTGTGCGTCCTAAAGTGAGAACACCAACTTCCTAGTGTTTCCCAGCCTTCTCTTTGTTACCACCACCCACTAAGGGAGACATTGGTTCATCTGCCTCCAGGGTAGGAGCGTAACACCAACTCATCAAAGAAGAGTGTGGATAGTAACAAGTTCTGAGAAAGGAAAATATGAAAGAGGGCCATTCTTAGGCTCAGGACTGGATTCTTTATCCCAACCTGCGTCACCGTGGTTCTGTCTTACAGGAGTTTTCCTAACAAAAACTATTCTCTTAGGTGAAATTTCTCAAATTGTGGATTTCTTGGAGTCTGGTGACATTCTTTCTTTCTTTTTGGTGACATTCTTTATTTCTCCCCTGCTCCCGGAAATACCATATTTTAATTCCGATGACAATCTTTAGAAATAAAATTATCAGAGCCACGTGAGCCTCTGAGGACATCCACGCAGTGTGTACACTTCTAACGAGGATGCTGTCTGGCCAAAAGCTTCAGTTTGGAAAGAGGAGTGTGCTGAGAAGGTGAGTTCACTAATCCATGGTCCCAGTTTTCCATTCAAAGGAATCTGGCCCACTGCTATTGTGAGCAGGTTCCACGGTTGTACACACTAACTCGCCAAGTCCTGTTAGCAGCAAGCGTGGGAGTGAATGTACAGCGATGCGCGTTTTCTATGCCTTATTCAACTGGTTACCCCTCTAACGCACCTCTCAAACGCGCTATGACGTTACTATCACCATCTAGGCAGGTTGCTTTCACTGCACTGATTTGAAAACCTGGGATCCACGGATTTCTCACTGACAGCTCTGCTTATGTATGAAGTGAAATGCTGCTGAGCTAGAAAACGGCTTTTAAAATGTCAAGATCATCTTGTAACGGTGGTTCTCAACCTTCCTCATGCTGAGGCCCTTTAATACAGTTCCTCATGTTGTGGTGGCCCCCAACCATAGAATTATTTTGTTGCTACTTCATAACTGTAGTTTTGCCACTGTTATGAGTCGAATATGAATATCTGATAAGCAGAATAGTGTTTATGCAACCCCTGCAAGGGGTTGTGACCCACAGGTTGAGAACCACTGCTTGGAAAGTATTCTTAGGTGAAGAGGTATTAGTGACATTAAAATCACATTAGTACAACTGAAGTCAGAGAAAGGAACAATAAAATCAGACATTGGACAGCTTTTAAAATTTAGTTTCAGCCGGGCGGTGGTGGCGCACGCCTTTAATCCCAGCACTTGGGAGGCAGAGCCAGGCGGATCTCTGTGAGTTCAAGGCTAGCCTGGTCTACAGAGCTAGTCCAGGACAGGCTCCAAAGCTACAGAGAAACCCTGTCTCGAAAAACCAAAAAAAAAAAAAAAATTAGTTTCAACAAAATATCCTTCCCCATCATACTAAAACAGTCAATTTGAATATTTCAGTTTTATAGCTTTATTTATATTCATTTATAGTTTGTTTCAGCTTTATAACTATGTAATAACTATAAACACGAGGAGTTTATATCTTACTTTACATTATTTGAGTAACATTATAATAAAAATAATTCAGTAATAAAGGTTTATGATCACTATTTATCTTAAAAGAAAATGTCCATTAAAAACATTTTTAAAAGCCATAAGAGATTTCGATGATTTTCATCTTTCATTAGTTCTCATTATGTAAAGTTAAATGTTCTAATAAAAATAGGGCATGAAAGTGGAAAAAATAAATACACAGAATGTGAAGAAACTTCTCTCAAGTGGTAATATTTAATTAGTTCAATGGTTTTGTTAGAAAATAAGGAAGCAATTGTCAGGAAATGAAAGAGGTATCTGGTTTTAAATTTGAGAAGCATCCCTTTAAGGGGGCTGCCCCTCTGATTCTTCCCACCTGGGGACTTAGCATCTAGACCGATAAGTTAGATGGGTTTTACTCAATTTTGGTGTCTACCTTTAATCTTGCTTGAAAAAAGTTATTTAATGGGGTATTTTATTGCGATAACAAAATGCATTTGGCTAAAACAGCCAAACTCACACCACAAAATAAGAACTGTTAGCTCATTTGTAGTCTCTCTTCTTCCAAAAAGGGTTTTAGTAGTTTTAAATATAAATAAACATTGCAAGAAGAAAGGAAAGGAAAGAGTGAGAGGAACAGGGAGAAGGAAGCTCAAGGAGTCACAGGGGGCCAAGTGAGGCTGGACACAGATACCCACGCTGAAGCCCTCCTTGAGAACCTTGCCTCTTCTACTCATTCATATATCCCTAGCACCTTCCAGAGCCTGACATTTTTTACATATTCAAAACCACAAATGAATGAAATGATTCATAAAAGTGCATCACAGCAGGAAGAGGGAAGATTGTAATTCACAAAGCAATACAGGGATAAATCATTTGTGCAGTGAATATGCTACTTCATCTCAAGTTCTTTCCCGTGAGAAAGTACTGCTGGTTTGTATTTTCTCTCATAGTTAGTTCAGGTGTTAGCATAGTTCATATATCCAGTGCAAAGAACTGAAAACAAAAATCATCAAGATTTGGATCTCTTTTAAATAGAGATCAATACTGAATTTAAATTACTTTCCAAATGTACCTATAGCTAATAACACGGAAAAAAATAATTACGCTTCCTCCGATCTTCCATTATGTACACTGAAATCTGGGGAGCTTTATAATTCAGCTAAGGAAGATTCCAAATAATTTGTACCTAATTTGGGCACAGTACATGTCCTGGTTAGTATTCATTGACAACACAATCTAAATTCCCCCGGGAAGAGAAAACCTCAACAGAAGAATTGTCTAAATCACACGGTCCTGTGGGCAAATCTGTGGGACATTTTCTTGATAATTGATATAGGAGGGCCCAGCCCACTGTGGACGGTACCATCCCCGACAGCTTGTCCTGGGTTGTGTAAGAAATCTGCCTGAATAAGCCAGAGAGTGAGCCAGTCAGCAGTGTTGTTCATCCATGGCTTCTGCTTCATTTCCTGTCTTGAGTTGTTGCCCTGACTTCTCTTAGTGATGAAGTGTGACCTGGAAACACAAGCTGAAACACTTTCCCTCCCCAAGTTGTTTCTGGTCATAGCGCTTCTCACAGTGTGGTGATTTGAGTGAGGATTGCCCCCACAGGCTTGTGTGTTTGCATGGTTGTTCCCCAGTTGGTGGAACTGTTTGGGAAGGATGAGGGGGTGTGGCCTTGTTGGAGGAGGTGTGTCCCTGGCAGCATTTGGAGGTTTCGAAAGACTTGTACCGTTCTGGGTGTGCCGGCTTTGCCTCCTGACTTTTGATCAAGCTCTGAGCTCTCAGCTCTTCCGGGCGCCATGGCATTGCTCCAGCATCATGGACTCTAAGCCCAATTCAACATTTTATCTTATGAGTAGCCTTGGTCATGGTGTTTTGTCAGAGCGATAAAAAAAAGTAACTAAGACACACAGCAACAGAAAGTGAACTGGGACAATACTACTGTTGTCGGGTATATGCCTATGGGTATGACATCATCTTGTGAGCAATGGATGGGTCATGGGTTACGTAGCTGAAACCCATTTTCTTCTCCCACGTGATAAGGATAGGTTCCCTACCACATACCCCTTACTCCACAGCCTTTAGCCCCGCATACCTTTCCCCCACAATGTGAACTTTGCATAGACTGAAATTTTCCACAGCACAACCCATTCACAGGATAATTTGCTATGCCCCAGGTGGTCAGGTCTTCAGGGGATAACACAACAGAATGGTTACAGAGCACGTGCAAAAGCCTCTCCATCCCTCCATGAGGTTTATCAGGGGCTGTCCATTGTAACAGTGGTCGACCCAGGGTTGGCCAGGGGATTCCAACAAGGTCACAGGAGAATTGGTATAGGGATACTTGAGGAAAAAGCTTTACTTCTCTGCTTGTACCACTCATTTGGCCTGGGATGGTCGAAAACCATCGACCTGTGATGGTTACTGTTATGTGCCAGGTTGCCTGGACCCTGGTGCCCAGATACAGGAATGAACATTATTCTTAGTATTTTAATGAGATCAATACTCAAGCAGTTGGGGTTCAATAAGACAGATTACTTTCCATGATGGGACAGAGGGCTCACCCAATCAGGTGAAGGTCTGTATAGAAGAAAGACCGACTTTCCTCGGGTGGGACAGAATTCTCCAGCCTGGTGGGCTTTCAGCTTTACCTTCTCCTGTCTTTCCAGTCTAGTGGCCCACCGTTCAGAATTTGGGTCTATATCCTCTATAATCCTGGGAGCCAATTTCTTAAAATATGTCAGGCAAATGTGTGTACATACACTGTCTTAGGTAGGATTACTATTGCTGTGATGAAACACCGTGACCAGAGCAACTTGGGGAGGAAACTCAAGCAGGGCAGGAACCTGGAGGCAGGAGCTGATGCAGAGGCCATGGAGGGGAGCTGCTTACTGGCTTGCTCCTCATGGCTTGTTCAGCCTGCTTTCTTATAGAACCCAGGACCACCAGCCCAGAGATAGCGCCACCCACTATGGGCTGGGCCCTCCCCCATCAATCACTAATTAAGAAAATACCCTACAGATTTCCCTATAGCCCTCCCTCTCTTGTGGAGTCATTTTCTCAACTGAGGCTCCCTCCTCTCCAATGACTCCAGCTTGTGTAAAGTTGACATAAATCTAGCCAGCACATACATACATACACATGGTCAGTTGGCTGTTTCTCTGGAGGACACTGACCAAAATACCATCTTCTCCATCTCTTAAAGTTAGTTACAAAGATGGGGCCAACTCAGAAAGAAAGACAGACAGACAGATGGACTCACAGAAGGAGTAAACCATACATTTCCCATCTGTTTCAGAATCCTTTTGCTTAAGCTTAGGTTTCTGCTATATGAAAACCAAGTCTCAACTACTACAGATTTTAATTTCTCCTTATTCAGACTCAGTGGCAAGGGATATCTGAACTGATCATATTAGTTTATAATAAACACCACAGCAATGTCCATGTAAAAATGAGTCCCAAATCACTGTAGTGTGTCCTATCTACATGTGACTTATAATAACATTTTTTTAAATAGCATTGCATTCTAAAGGTCCAAAAGGAATTTTCTCACGAGCTGTATTCGACCCTGGAGTGTATCTGGGGGGCAGCTTTGCCCTGTAGGAAGTGAAGCTGTCAAATCTACCAGCTACAAATGTTACTGAGTAACCTGAGCACGTGTGCATCTGCCTCACGAAGCCCGTTACGTTCATTCCTTCAGGATTGCCAGCGTAGAATGTCAGTTCCCACAAGCTTTCCAAAAGTTACAGTAAAAGTGAGGCTCGAGATCCAGATTACACTCTGGATTTTAGGACTAAGAATAACTATTCTCCTTTAATACTTCAGTTCCTGGTTTAGTGTTAGAACGAGACCTTACTTTTCCCCTGTGGCCGTGTGGATCTGCCATTAGAATGAATCTGTCTTCCCCACTGCTGGTCCTGCCTAAGCTGAACAAATTGCCAGCTCAGTATTCTAACCACTGGTGTTCAGATGCTCTTGAAATTGGTCAGTTTTGCAGCAACATTCACTTCAGAGAGGTCGTTGCTTTCCCATAGGAGGAAGAAAAGAAAAGGCTTCACATTGCTTATGACTATTTATTAGATGCAAATATTCAAATATTCAAACAAAGCCACCAGAACTATTTTGTCTTCCTGTGCAGAAAGACAGATGCATTACATGGTTATATTCAAAGAGAAAAGAGTCAAGCTTTGGAAAACTTTATTCCAATTTAACATTTCCTTTACACACAGAATAAAGCAATCGCTTCAGACTTACTTAGCATCTGCTATAAAAGAAATTAAGTTTACCAAAACATCACACACAAATGGGTACAATAAAGCAAACAGTCTTACCAGCCCTCCTCCATTGCAAATGTTAGAAGTCCAATGATCAGCTGCCAGATATTATTTTCCACATTGTAAAATATTGTTCCATAACAAAACTTGCTGGGAAGGTTGGGGTAATGTCTCTGATACCAAGGCACCAAGATTCATCTTGGATTTTCAAAATCTGAATTACACTGGCACATTTTGTTTCCAATCTGAAATCTACACTGCCCTAGCTTTCTACGAGCATGTCTGTGGAGGCATTTGGGAAATGTGTATCTGTGCAGACAATGCAACATGAGCACAGAGTCTATGCTGGAGTTTTCCACGGGGCAGAAAATGGTCACAGCACTTCAAGTTATCACAGCCTGGGATGAGTGGCTTGTAGCAGCAATGGTCCACATAATGTAGTGTCCTCTTAACCCCAGCATGAGGGTCACACCACATTGAAGAATAACGCAAGAGAGACCCAGGCGATTTCGCCACTGGCAGTTTCTTTACGTCGGTGCGGAGTGATTGATAACTTTGGCTCTTCATGAATTGAACCAGCATGCCTAAGATGTCAAGCCACACGTTGCTGTGAGCTTTTCAGTTCTAACTCAAAGACTAAACAATTCTGTATTAAGAGAACACTGTGACACCATTTCATAGCTGGAAGAACGGCAATTTGACCAGAAACTTCATCCACATCTGGGTTCTAGCTAGAGGCAGATATTTTGCATGCGGCCCACAAAAGAATCAAAAAAAATAACATCCAAGATTCATCACAGCCCAAGAGCTTCCTGACTAGGTTAGCACTGGTGACGATGAAGAGCCAACGGGTCACATTTAAGAATTCTGCTAACTCAGCAACAGGACTCTTCCAAACCATCATGGGTGGCCGAATGATGGCTGTGCCAAAGCCAGCGCTCTGGAGTGGCCCTGCAGAACAGAGAGATGGAAAGTTTAATTAAAGCAACTCCTCGGGAGCTAGAGGTTCACCCTTTTTGTTTAATTAAACGACAGCCATCTCAGAGAACTGAACATCTCAGTGATATATCTTATTTTTCGGGTACCCTTTATCTGAATTTTGGACTCTTCTCCACCCTGGATAATTCTGGAGATGCAGAAAGACAATGGTGTGTAGGCGAAGCCTCAGTTTTGGTGTTATCTGTGTGACTGTGCAAGCATCTGGGATGCTGGGCTGCCCTCCGATTAGCAGAGCCCTGAGGATTCTTCCCACCTTCTAGGAACTAAACTGCAGCTCTGCTGTCTGGTGAGGGCTTCCTACAACCTTAGCTCTTCACGCTTATTCGTGGGGGGATTGGAGACAATCCTAGGCCAGTGTAGGAGAGGAAGGAGTCACGGAGCCGATTATCTGCTTCCCACTCCCGCCCCACCCCAGTCTCTCCCCTCTGGGTTGAAATATACTCTACAGGCCCAGCCCAGTTTGCTTTCTCTTGCTGTGATAAACACTCTGACAAAAAGCAACTTGGGGAGGGGAGGGTTTATTCATCTTAGAGGTCACGGCCCATCATCCGGGAAAACCAAAGTAAGAACCAAAGGGAGGTAGTGAGACCATAGAGCAATGTGCTACCTGGCTTGCTCAGCCTGCTTTATTACAGCACCCAGGACCACCTGCCCACAGGTGGTACCACCCACAGTGAGCTGGGCCTTCCTCCATCAACCATTAATCAAGAAAATGCCCCCACAGGCTTGCCTACAGGCCTTCTGAAGGAAGCAATTCCTCAGCTGTGGTTCCCTCTCCCTAGGTGACTCTACTTTGCGTCAAACTGACAAAAATACTGAAGCCAAGTACTCTGCTCTAGATGGTTCTGTGTCCTACCCTGGAATCCCTTCCCTTTAGCCCGTCCTCACAGAATGAGGTATCAATGAAGGTAACCTGAGAGCTACTAAGCCTCAGCTATCCCAACTAACATTTCCTTTGGGTCTGCCTCAATATTTCTGTACTTTAAATATTGAAATAAAACCTTTGAAAAGACGGGAAGACGAAACTCTGTAATGCACTCAAGGTGAAGTTCAAATGTGTGACCTGGAAGCAAAATCATTCACTCAAGTCATATCCAGTGACACTCTATCATGGTCAGTCAGACTCATAAAGGATTGAGGTGTTCTTGGCTGAGATATGGACCCACCACAGCATCCATCAACCAATCAACAAACAGCCAATGAAAGTGTGGTGTACACACCCTGCAGAATACTACTCAGCTTTAAAAAGAAAGAAGTCTACCATTTGCAGGAACATGGATCAATCTGGAAGACATCGTGTAAAGTGAAACAAGCCAGGCGCTGGGAGAAACGTACTATGTTTATTTCACTTTGCATGATCTCATGGACAGGTAGAGTCTAATGAAGTTGAATTTGTGGAAGAAGAGGCTAGACAATGGTCGCCAAAGCCCAGAGTAGTAGTGGGTGGGGAGGGAAGGAAGAGAGGGTGCATATAAAGTCACAGACAGGAGGAATCAACAACAATGCACTCCCTGTGAAATAACGGAGAGGGAATTTCAAATGTCTCACTGTAAAAACATGGAAGGTGAGTGGCAGGGGGATAATGCGTAGCTTCACTTAAACAATCCACATTGTAAATGTCTACCGAACATCACATGCCCCACGAGTGTACCAGTATGACTTGTCAATCAAGTGGTGATAATGGCTGTGAGGATGGCTCAGTGAGGAAGCACACTTGTTCACAAGCATAAAATAGACCCCCAGCACCCACATTAGAAAGAAAAATAAACGGACATGGTTGTGTTTACTGGCAACCCCAGCAATGAGGGAAGATCACTAGTGAGTTTTTTTGTTTGTTTGTTTAACAAAAGATTCTTTCTCAAGGGATTATGGCAGAGAGTCATAGAGGAAGACATTCTGTGTCTTTCTCAGGCCTTTACATGTTCACATGCGGGTACATGCACTCACACTCACATGCAACACACACACACCCGCCACCACACCACTGCTACCACCACACCATACGTACACAAATTATTTTTATATTAATTCTATTTTATGACGGGAAAGTTTAGCACAGCTGAGAAAGATCAGAATGATGGCATTTGCATGAGAGGAAATTCAGAGCACATGTCAACCATATGTTTTCAAAAGTAGAAAGTGAGATTCTATTTTTCTTGTGTGTGTGTGTGTGTGTGTATGTGTGCAGGTGCCCATGCACGTGTGTGTGTGTGTGTGTGTGTGTGTGTGTGTGTGTGTGTAGTCTAGAAGGAAGGTTTAAATATCATTCTTGAGAGCCATCGACCTTGTTTTTTTGGAGACAAGGTTTCTCATTGGCTTAAGACTTGTAGATTAGGCTAGGTTGACTAGCTAGTGATCCCCAAAGATCTGCAGTCCCTGCCTCTCCAGTGTTGGGGATATAAGTGTGCACCACTGTGCCCTGATTTTTGCCTGGGTGCTGAGGAAACAGTTCTCATGCTTGCAAGGAAAATGCTTTACCAACTAAGCTATTTCCCAGGCCCTCTCTATATTTAAGCAACCTAAACAGACATTTACGTTTGAAGTAGCATGGACTCAGAACACAGGTCTTTAGTTCTTTGTCACAAACTCTTTTTATTTGACGATTTGGGAAAGTTTAGCATGGCTGGGAAGGACCGGGATCTCGCATGAGCCACACACAGAGATGGGGAAAGAACAGGGGTGCACATTGAGCTACAGAGAAAAGGAAGGGTGGGAAATAAAGACAGAGCCTACATGCCCCTAGGAAAGCTGCTTTTATAAGAGCAACAGACTTTGTGCCTATTGGTGAGGGAGCTAGAGACAGGGAGTCAGTAGCATGTGGTCCCAAGATACAGCCCCGGGGGTAGGAGAAATGAAGACATTATGTGGGAAAGAGTATCAGCATGGAGATGCTTTCTTTTTTCCTCATTGTACAGTTTTGGCTTCTTTGTCAAAAATCAGGTGTTCACAGGCGTGTGTATTAATGTCAGGATCTTCAATTTGATTCTGTTGGTCCACATGTAGGTTTTTATGCCAATAACAAGCTGTTTTTATTACTATAGCTCTATAATAGAGCTTGTAGTCAGGGATGGCGATGCCTCCAGAAGTTGCTTTATTGTAAAGGATTGTTTTAAATATCCTAGGTTTTCTGTTTTTCCATATGAAGTTGAGTATTGTTCTTTCAAGGTCTGGGAAGAATTGTGTTGGGATTTTGATGAGGATTGCATTGAATCTGTAGATTGCTTTTGATAAGATTGAAATTTTTGTTATGTTGGTTCTACCTATCCATGATCATGGGAGATCTTTCCATTTTCTGACATCTTCTTCAATTTCTTTCTTCAAGGACTTAAAGTTCTTGTCATACAGGTCTTTCACTTGTTTGGTTAGAGTTACCCCAAGGTATTTTATATCATTTGTGGCTTTTATGAAGAGTGATGATTCTCTGATTTCTTTCTTGGCCCGTTTATTATTTGTGTATATGAGGGCTACTGATTTTTTTTAATTAATCTTGACTCCTGCCATATTACTGAAGGTGTTTATCAGTTGTAGGAGTTCCCTGGTAAAATTTTTGGGGTCACTTATGTAGACTATCATATCATCTGCAAATAGCGAAAGTTTGACTTCTTCCATTTCAAATTTGTATCCCCTTGATCTCCTTATGCTGTCTTATTGCTCTAGCTAGAACTTTGAGTACTACATTGAATAGATATGGGGAGAGTGGACAGCTTGTCTTGTTCCTGATTTTAGTGGAATCACTTTGAGTTTCTTTCCATTTAATTTGATGTTGGCTGTGGGGAGGGGATGGGGGATGAGAACATGAGGGAATAAGATGGTTCAGCTAGGGGAGGGATGGAGTGGGAGAGCAATGAAAGAGATATCTTGATAGAGGAAGACATTATGGGGTAAGGGAGAAATCTGGTGCTAGGGAAATTGCCAGGAATCCACAAGGACAAACCCAGATTAGACTGGGCAATCGTGGTGAGGGTTCTTGAATTGGCCTACTCTGGTAATCAGATTGATAAATATCCTAACTGTCATCATAGAGCCTTCATCCAGTAACAGATGGAAACAGATGCAGAGATCCACAAGCAAGCACCAGACCGAGCTCTGGGAGGCCAGTCGAAGAGAGGGAAAAGGGATTACATGAGAAAGGGGAGTCAAGATCATGATGAGGAAATCTACAGAGACAACTGAACCAAGCTCCTGGGAACTCACAAACTATAGATCAACAGCTGTGGAGCCTGCATGGGACCAGACTAGACACTCTGCATATGGGAGACAGTTGTGTAGCTGGGTCTGTTTGAGGGGTCCCTGGCAGTGTGGTCAGGATCTATCCCTGGTGCATGAACTAGCTTTCTGGAGCCCATTACCTATGGTTGGATACTTTGCTCACCCTTGATGCAGTGGGGAGGGGCTTGGTCTTGTGTCAATTGAATGTACCAGGCTTAGTTGTCCCCCATAGGAGAACCTACCTTGTTGAGGAGGGGATGAGAGGTGGGTCTCGGGGGCAGTGAAGTAAGGGAGGAAGTAGGAGGAGGGATAAGAGGGGAATCTGTGGTTGGTATGTAAAATGAATTT
This sequence comes from Peromyscus nudipes, assembly GCA_902168325.1. Lineage (NCBI taxonomy): Eukaryota > Metazoa > Chordata > Mammalia > Rodentia > Cricetidae > Peromyscus > Peromyscus nudipes. The sequence continues at coordinate 6,983 of CABHPH010176465.1, read as the reverse complement.
AAAAATTAAAAAAAAAATAGTAATATCAGCATGGGGGACCCCTGAAGAAGTCAAACTCAGAATATCCATCTGGGGGCCTGAGAAAGTGATGCTAAAAGTGCCTAAGTAAGACCTGAAGTAGCTGAAGATGAATTTTTATCCCACGTTTTGGTCTAGGATAGGCCCTATAATTGTCAATAGAGTCTTAGATTGATGGTGTTGGGATCCATGCAAGAGACTGATTGAACTTGGGTCAAGTCCCACCGTGAATTTTGCTTTTCTCATTTGAGACAAAGGCTTGCTATGTAGTCCAGGCTTATCCCAAACTCTCAATCCTCCAGCCTCACTGCCCACCCCCCCCCCCCCGTATTGAGATTACAGATACATGCCACCATGCCTGACTTCTACCCTGATTTTTAACCTCATTACTGTTAAGCATGTTGTAATCTACTTTCTCTTGTGGACATCTGAGGCCTTCCACAGTTTTCCTGTGGAGTTGGTGGCGGTATACATCTTAATTTTAGGCAGGAATTTTTTTTCTTTTCAAGATAGGGTTTCTTCGTACAGTCCTGGCTGTCTTGGAACTAGCTCTATAGACCAGGTTGGCCTCGAACTCACAGAGATCCACCTGCCTCTTCTTCCCAAGTGCTGGGATTAAAGACGTGCATCACCACCACCTGGCTTAGGCAGGATAACTTTTAAAAAGTGATATCACAATAGCTTAAACAACTTAACCAAGAGCACAAAGGCTGAGTTTCTTTCCATTTAATTTGATGCGGGGAAGGGATGGGGGATGAGAACATGAGGGAACGGGATGGTTGAGCTGGTGGAGGGACGGAGTGGAAGAGCAGTGAAAGAGATATCTTGATAGAGGGAGACATTATGGGGTAAGGGAGAAATCTTAGTATACTAAGACACAGATATCAAGTCCTTAAATCTAGGACCCTGCATGACTAAACCATGGTGCCGAGTGTATACCAGAAGGTCAAGCATTCTTTTCTCCATTACAGTTTATGTTGTAACTGAAATGTTCTGAACTAAAATCTATCTTATCATTCAAATTTACTTTCTCAGTATTTCACTAAACATCTGTACAATTTCCTGTCTCTCTGGCTGTCACTTCTTGGCCAGCTTTGCCGATTCCTCCCTCCTTAAGCCTCCAAGTGTTGGCCCTTCAGAGCACTGACTCTGGAATTGGGGAGATGGATATCCATGGCTTTACACATCAACTGTCCACACTTCCTTCCCCAGCCTTCTTTCCTTTCCTAACTCTGGCCACACCACCAGCTGTGTATTCAGCAGCCCCGCGTGGATGGCGAGGAGGCCCTGCAGATACAATATGTTCTAACAGGTACTCTTCATTGCACAGCCGTCTCTGTCTCTATTCCCAAATCCACACTTTCCTGCTATTTGCCTTCTCTGTAAGTGACCCCACCGTTCACTCACTTGGTATCACTCTGAAAGTCTTTCTTGAATGTTCTTTTTCCTCTCGTCCTGTCCTCAAATGGTCATCTTTAACTTCAGAAGACATTCATCACTGCGACCATTTTCGCCACTTCCGCCTCTCCAGCCCGATTCCTGGCCTATTTAAGGTCTCAGAATGTCATATGTAGCCTAAAAAAATCTTTCCTTCACCCCGTAGCCAGCCACCCAATACAGCCTGTTATCTCCCTCCCCCAAAGCTTCCAGTGACTCCCAAACCCCATGACATCCAACCGCAGCTCTGCCTGCGGTCTGCCCACCTCCACCTGGCAGGCCCAGCTACTCAACTCTTGTTTCATTCCCAACTTCTTGCTTCCTTCTCACACATTAGTTATAATCTATTCTGTATCAGGAAGATTCATGGATCCTCTCTCCCAAGAAGATTAGTTTGTGTGTGCATGTGTGTGTGTGTGTGTGTGTGTGTGTGTGTGTGGTGTGAGTGTATATGTGTGTTTACATGTGTGTGGGCAACGTGTGTGTGTGTGTGTTTCATGCATACATGTGTGCATGTGTGTGGAGGCCATAGGTTAAGGTTTGGTGTCTTCCTCAATTATTTGTATCTCTCCGAACCCAGAGTTTTCCATACCGCTAATCTCTATGGCCAGCTTGCTCCAATGATCTTCCATCTCTTTCAGGCTGGCCACCATAGCCACCTGTCATTTATGTGTGTGCACTAGGGATCCAAACTCCCGCTTCTCATGCTAGTGCAGGTAGTGTTTTACCAGCTGAGTCGTCTCAGATTTTAAATTTAAAGTAAAAATGCACGTCATTAGAAACGATACGGCTCTAATGAAACAGAGTTACGAGAATACTGGAAAGCACGTCTGTGTTGCGGTGGCACACGTGCTTTTTCAGTAAGTTAAAATAACAGGATCACACAGCAGCCCCCATCACTCCCATCATGTGACGTCCTGACGTGCACAGGTGACATCTCCAGAAATCAGCCACCAACGTCCAAGGGTACAGAAGTGTCCGGTTTTGATGGTCGTGAGGGTCCCAGATGCTGCTGCTATGGCTGCCGTTTGTCCACAGCGATTTCTGGAGAAAATGCTAAGTTTCAGGTAGTGTGAATAGAGATAGGGTTTCTTCCCAGTCTCTCGCCTCGAAGGCTCCTCCCTCTCCGCCTTGCTCACACACCTTGCAGAAATGCCTGTCAAAGCTTGCTTTTCCAGGAAGTCCCGCCCCTACAACTTACCCGGTTCCTGCCGTGTGCTGTTTGTTCAGTTTCGCCCCTTCATCTTGCTTACTCAGCTTCAGTGCTGCTGTGATTAAACATCGTGACGGAAACAATTTAGAAGAGGAAAGGGTTTACTGCGCTTACAGGTTACAGTCCATCATGGAGGGAAGCCAGGGCAGGAACTCAGGGCAGGAAGCAAAGCAGAGTGTAGACAGTGGTTCTCAACCTTCCTAATGCTTCGACCCTTTAATACAGTTCTTCATGTTGTGGTGACCCCCAGCCATTCAGTTCTTTTCACTGCTATTTCATAACTGTAATTTTGCTACCGTTATGAGTCGTAATATAAATATCTGATATGCAGGATATATGGTATGTGACCCCTGTGAAAAGGTTGTTACACTAGCAGAGGGGTCGGGACCCAGAGGTTGAGAGCCACTGCTGTACATTGATCACAGGCTTGCTTTCCCTGGCTTGCTCAGCTACATTTCTGAAACAGCCCAGGCTCACCTGTCCAAGGATGGTATCTCACAGTGGGATGGGCCTTCCCACACCAAACTTTAAACAAGACCTCTCCACATGCCCACAGGCCAATCTGATGGAGACAATTCCTCAGTTGAGATTCCCTCTTCCCAGGTATGTATCAAGTTAACAAAACTGACATTAAACTGTACTTTCAAATCACGTTGTCTATTTATTTACCTATTTCATGATTTCCTAAAGGTAAGCCCCACTGGCTGCCCTCTTCTCCAGGCTGCCTGCTCCAGCCTTTACAGTTACGCCTGACACCAGAAGCCATTAGTAGACATTTGCAGGACAGACAGATGACAGCAAAAAGGATGTCCCAGACCGGACCTTCAGATACATGAGGATGTCTCTTCTGGGAAACGATGCTTTGTACTTAATTTCCATCAAATAGAACTTGTTTCCATGGGTTTTCCTTTCTCCACCCAAAATAGGACTTATAACGGGAAAATGTTACATGCTAGAGCATGTGCCTGAATGCCAACCCAAAGGATTAAATGTGAGAGTTTCAGAAAACCGTCGACCTTTATTACAATGAGTAGTTGCTTTGTTTGATTACATCACATTAAAGTATAGCAAATCACTTGTAAAAAAAAAGAAAAAGCCTCTTGTCTGCTCCTTTGAGACACCATCCCCTTGAGTAGCACAGGCTCACTTCAAACACAGGACCCTTCAGCCTTCACATGCCAGCTAAGACTGCCGCTGTTCTTTTCAATGTGCTCTGACTATTTTAAATGTGACCAACCTGAGAAAAGGGACTGTCAGTGAATTAGCATACGTCACTCAAAAGCAAGTAATGGGAACTAACACAATGGATTATAACATTATGCAGATGCAAATGTATCCTTTATTACAAGATTTGGCTGACTGTGCAGAAGCTGTCTGCAGGGCATTGTGGGGTTTCATGGTGATGCCCCATTAGTTATTGGAAATAAGGGTCTTGAAGTCAGGAAAGTAGAGCTGGCTTCAGGGGTGAATGGAAGGATGGCATTCATACACACGTGATGCTGGAGCATGGGTAGTGGTCAGATTTCTCAGCTAGAAGGTGTTGAATTAGAGAAGGAGCTAACGACATCTTCCAAAGATCCCATAGACGAGACATTGGGGTGAGCTGCTCAAATATGTCCTTGAGTATAAATTGGCTTGCATCATGAAGAGGAGGAGGAGGGAATATATGTACTATGAATTTTATAAAAAGAGACTTAATACAAAATTAGGCAACAATGGCAGAAAAGCATTCATCATTTCTATTCATAAATTATCTTGCAAAACAAACATGTAAATGTTTGTAAAATACTGAGCTTGATAAAGAAAACCAGAGAGAAAATACTGGAGCAAACCTCAAGTGAATTCAGGAATAACTCGGAGAGCTTAAAAGGAAAGCTAGAGAGAGGGGGGGCAGAGAGAGGGGGGCAGAGAGAGAGAGAGAGAGAGAGAGAGAGAGAGAGAGAGAGAGAGAGAACAAATGCCAACCATTGATGTGTCCCTGGGATACGAAGAGCTTGTTGGCCTTCCCAAGGCATATGTGTTGAGCAACCGAAACAAAACAAAAAAAAATTTTTTTTTTAGTTCAGACCACTGTATTTTCAACAGAAAATTGAAAACAAGGTAAAACGAAAATGATTCAGAAACAAACTGGCACTCATATTTTATGAACATGTAGTAGTACGGAGAATAGGCATATTCCTTCAGTCTCATCCATGTTTTCTCATTGGCAAAGGGACACAACATGGATGGCATTTCTAGGTGGCAGAGAGCTTGGATCTAGGGAACATATGTTTGGTCTTGACAATGAACTGATAGAGAAGTATTCTCATACTTAATTCATGTGGATGGGATCTGGTGGTCAGGGCCACAGACTGCTGCTCATTGACTGTCTTCTAGCCTTCAGTATCCACCACCTTCCCCCACACTCACCCCAAGCAGCCTCCGAGCAAGGCTCTGTTCATCCAGGGGTCTTACGAAGGGATGTTTGCAAACCACAGGATGAAAGAAGACATCACATTGGGTCTGATGTACATAGCATCCATTCTTTCCTAACGCTCACTGAAGTGACCTGATCTAATATAAAACATCTGTGTTAATTAGCTGGCTCTGCTTTAAACAGAAAAAAGCTGGTTTGGCGATCTGATTCCAGTGTCTTTGTCTCCGCCTCAACTGCCTTGCAGACATACATTCTAGGCTCCACCTGAGCAATGGCTGCAGCTACCACAGCAAAGCTGGAGAGAGAAAGGAGTCTGTCTAGTGGATAGCTTCCTACTAGTCTTCCAGAGGTGTCAGATAGGAGGTAGAGATGGGTTTGCTAGACAGAAGAAAAGTTTAAGCTTCAGGACCCTGAGTATCATCAAACCACCGACTGGTCATCAGTCATCCTGCAAACACATCTGAAACGCCCCTGGAATCTCACAGCTTACATGCTCAAAGGATCACTAAGAGGCGGGCACATCCGAAAGAACCCAACCTTAGCTTTATATTGATAACATGAAAGAAAGAGTTTCCCGCCAGCCACACCAGAGGAAAACCTGAACGACTTACGGATTCCTATAGAAATGGATATGACAGAATTGTGGCCACATAAGGAACAGTTAGCATATGTGCAACCATGTACCCTTGAAAGGATGGGAAAGGCCCTCCGAGAGGAACTCCAGGCAGGGAAGCAATTCAAATTATATTTTTCTTGAGTGTTTATCATGTCTTGTTTCTAGTATTGATTTACTCCATGCAATTTAAAATATGGTGTGATTTATTTTCTTGTTTTAAACAAATACTCATTTTTGTGCCTTTGTATTTGGCATTTTGTGATTTGCTTCTGTCTGTCTGTCTGTCTGTCTGTCATGTTTTGAGACAGAGTCTCTTTATATAGTGCTGGCTGTCCTAGAACTCACTACATAGACCAGGCTGACCTTGAACTCACAGAGATCCTCCGGCCTTTGTCTCTCAAGTGATGGCATTAAAGGTGTGCACCATCACACCTGATCTGTTTATTTGTTTAATTTTGAGACAGGGACTTAACTATGTAGTTTAGGCTGACTCAGAATTCACTGTGTAACCCCGGCTAGGCTCAAACTTGGGATCCTCCTGCCTCAGCCACAGAAGTGCTGAAGAGCTAGGATTAGAAGAAGGTGCCACTACACATGGCTTTGTATTCTTCCTTCCTTCCTTCCTTCCTTCCTTCCTTCCTTCCTTCCTTCCTCCCTCCCTTCTTCCTTTTCTCTCTATCTCTACGTCTCTCTCTGCCTCTGTCTCTCTCCCTTTCTCTCTCTCTCTCTTTCTTTCTTTCTTTCTCTTTCTGTTCTAGAGCCTAAATCCAGGGCTTCGTAAATGCTAGGTAAGCTCTCTACCACAACCCAGCCATCTTTCTATTCTCTGTTTCGAGACAGGGTTCCATTAAGTTGCACAGGCTGGCCTTAAACTCACTACACAGCTCAAGCATGGCTACCCTCTTGTCTTATCCTGCTAAGTAGCTGTGACTGTAGACCTGCACCACCAGGCCCAGCTGTCTACTTTTTTTAAACAATTGTGCCCAACATTATAAGCTCTAGGCCTTGCAAAGCCTGCAGTCAGCCATGACACCCATAGGAAGGTCACAACCAATTCTTAGTGTTATCCTACTCTGCCAGATCTTACAGAAGTCACATATGCAAAGTTGATGGGGAAAAACCACGATGGATGGAAAAGTCTAGAAAACAAGATTTAGACCACATTCACATCCAAGGTCAAGTCATGCCCTCTCCTCTCAAGTCAGCTAGACGCTATGATGTCCAGTTTTCACCACAGACTTAGAAGACTATAGGCGTCACAAGAGCCCTGCCTTACATCTAAG
>CABHPH010176464.1:0-12011 GCA_902168325.1 Peromyscus nudipes | reverse complement strand
ATTTAAAATCTAGGGTCTGCCTATGAGACAACATGTGGCATTTGTCTTTTGAGTCTGGGTCATTTTACTTCACATAATGATTTTTTCCAGTTTCACCCATTTTCCTGCAAATGTCATAATTTAGTTTTCTTTACAGCTAATTACAGTTATACTGTGCCTTTGGACCACAATTTCTTCATCTATTCATCGGCCAGGGGATACCTAGGCTGGTTCCATTTCTTGTCTGTTGTGAATAGTGTAATAATACACATGGATGTGTAAGCATCTCTGTGCTGGGACCTCAAGTCCTTTGGGTCTCTGCCCGGAGTCGTATCACCAGGTCAGATGGTAGTCCTATTTTTAGCTTTTTGAAAAACGTCCGCATTGATTTCCATACTGGCTGCATACGTTTACGTTCCCACTAGCAGTGAATAAGGATTCATTTTCTCCACATCTGTGCCAACATTTGTTTTCTTGATGTTAGTCCTGACTGGAATGAGCTGACGTCTCAAGTTAGTTTTAATTTGCATTTCCTGATGGCTGAAGATGTTGAACACTTTCAAATATTTATTGTCCATTTATATTTCTACTTTTGAGACCTATCCCATTCATTAACCTATTTATTGATTAGAAGATTTGGGGTTTTGGGTTTTTTGGTGGTGGTGGGGTTAGTTCTTTGTATATTGTAAATATTAAACTGTCTGTTTAAAGTATAATTTTAAAAGCATTTTCCTCATTCTTTAGGCTGTCTCTTTATTCTTGTGATTGTTTCCTTCCTAGGCAAAAGCCTTTAGATTTCAGTTTCTGCCTATGCCTGTATCTTAAAGTGCTTTCTCTGTTTTCCTCTACAGTTTCAGGGTTTAAGGCCTCGTGTTACGGTCTTTAAAGCACTTGAATTGACTGTTGTGCACGGTGAGAGATAAGGTTCTAATTTCATTCTTCTGTTTGTGAATAGGTCGTTTACCAGGCAATCAATTTCTCTATGTTGGTTTTGTCTTCTGATGCTTTGATAAAAGTATTTATCAGATATTAGAGTTTTCTTGTAGCGTTTTTGGTGTCTTTTAAGTACGGAGTCATACCATTTGCAAATAAGAACAATTTGACCCCATCCCTTCCTATTTGTATCTTTTCTTTCTCTTGTCTTACTGCTCTAGCTAAGATTCAAGCACTATACTGAGTGGAGAGAGTAAGAGCTCTTATCTCGGCCAGGTGGGGGCGCACGCCTTTAATCCCAGCACTCAGGTGGCAGAGCCAGGCAGATCTCTGTGAGTTCGAGGCCAGCCTGGTCTACAGAGGAGATCCAGGACAGTCACCAAAGCTACACAGAGAAACCCTGTCTCGAAAAAACAAAAACAAAAACAAAAAAGAGCCCTTATCTCATTTGAGATTTTAGAGGAACACTCACAGTCCCCGCATTTGGTATAATGCTGGATCTAAGTTTGTCATATGTAGCTTTATTGTACTGATATATGCTCCTTCTATTCCTAGTTTTTTCAGAACTTTTATGGTGAAAGGATGTTGAACTTTGTCAAATAGCTTTTCTTTGTCTACTGAAATGATCATGTGATCTCTGTCCTTAAATCTACTTATTTGTTTTATTTCATCAGTTGATTTGTGTATGTTTTACCCACCTTGCATTGTTTGATAAGACTATCTTGGTCATCATGTATGACCTTCTGAATGTGTACTGCATGTATTTTGTTGAGTATCTTTGCATCTATATCCATCATGGAAATTGGTGTGTAGTTTTCTTCTGTTGTTGCTATGTCCTTATCTGGATTTTATTACAATTATTTTTTCAATTCATATCACCCAGATGGCTCCCAAATTACAATAGTTTGTCTTAATTTGGGTTTTATTTCTGTGAAGAGACACCATGACCATGGCAATTCTTACAAAGGAAGACATTTAACTGAGGCTGGCTTACAGGGTCAGAGCTTTAGGCTATTATTGTCATGGAGGGAAGCATGGCAGCGTGCAGGCAGACGTGGTGCTACAGAGGTAGCTGAGAATTCTACATCTGGATCAGCATGCAACAGGAGAGAGTAACCCTGGGCCTGGCTTAAGCATCTGAAACCTCAAAGCCCAACCCAAGTGACACACTTCCTCCAACAAGGCCACACCTCCTAATTGTGTCCCTCCCTATGGGCCTATGAGGGGCATTTTTATTTAGTACCACATGGTTCAACTTGAAATTTTATTACAAGATTTACATTCACTAGAAATCATACTTTGAATTTTGAGTTTTTGTTGCTTTTTCCAGAATATTGATATGTAGTAGAATAGGGTCTCAAGCTGCTAGGCAGTGGCAACCAGATACAAGTCTCAGAGAGTTGTGTAACCACAGGGAAAACAACTGAAATTTTACAGTATACTGTGCTCAACTCTCATATTCGGTAGGTGAAGTATATTACATCCATTTTCACATTCCGAACCTATGAGTCTATTGCATTTTAACACCACCGTAAGTTAAGGAATATGAACTCTGTCCAGTCTTAAGTTATTTTGTTTTATTTTGGACCCAGGACATTTTGCATGCTGGACAGTACTCTGACATTGAACCACATCTCCAGGCTCTCATTGTTGTTGAGTTTGTGTTTTCTCCTTGTTATTGTTGTTGTTGAGACAAGGTCTCACTGTCTAGGCTGTGTTCACACTCACGATCTTCCTTCTTTGGCCCCCCCAATGCTGTACTTCCAGGCATTCACTCCTGCACCTTTGCTCAATAATTTTGTTTCTAGCCAGCAACTGAACCAAGGTAGCTGGAACAATTTGTGTGCCCAGTCCTTTTACAATGTCAGGGGTCTAATCTTGACTAAAGAATCCTAAAACTGGAGACTCCCACAAAGGGGTCTCTATAAGAATATTCTTTGCCTACAAGCAAAAGATATACTTGAAGCTGTTTCAGTAGTAACCGACTTAATAGTCTCATGTAGCTGGAACTCCAGGAGATGGAAATTCTAGATTTGCTCCGGTGGGACCCCATACCACCATGCACAAGGTGCTTTCCTGTGTCTGGCTCAGCAGCTCAACATCCTGTGTGTGCAGTCAACAACACCCCCTCCTGTAGGTTCCAGAGGCTGCAGCAGGTACCACGTGTGAGTATGAAGATGGCAAAGAATGGAGGAATTGTGTTCCTATGTGTACCTTTCTGTTTTTAACTAACAATAAAAAGGTTTTCCAGAAGTGCCCCCCAAAAAACATACCCTTAGGTAAGGACTGGGTCAAGGTGTCAGTAACTAAGTTTGTCTCTGACAAAAAAAATAGACTACAGTGATCTCCTTTGCTGATGGCTGTCTTCTCTGAGCACAAGGACCCAGAAACTCACCAGAGGGGTTGAGATTGGGACTAGTTCTTCAGTAGGCAGAGAGTAATCTCGCCTGAGCAGGGTGTGGTTGTCTATACCAGAATTGCAGAATCCAGGAGGCTGAGGCAAGAGGATCAAAAGTTCAGGGCCAGTCTCAGCAACAGAGAGCGTTCAAGGTCAGCCTGGGCTACATGAGACCCTTAAAAAAATCCCCAATCATCATCTTCATCATCATCATCATCATCATCTTGCTAGAAAGAGCAAGACTTGCTATTCTTTTCTTCCTGTGCTGAACTCAGAACTCATGCTGATGAAGCATTAAAAGAGTTCCCAATAGGAGAAGATAGTTCTTACCTTTACTAAGGCCTATATACGTCACAAGCCAGGTGGAAAGTGGTAGGACATGCTACCGTGCATTTATCTTCCTATGAGGAAGTAATATTTGGTTTTAACCACCCACCTTCCAAAATATACTGAAATACTTGAGGCTGGCTCATAGTCCTGGAGGACAAGGTCAAGACACTACATTTAGTGATGGCCTTCTTGCTGGTAGTCATAAGCCTGCAGAGCATCATGTGGCAAGAGATGGAGAGTAAGTTTATTAAGAGTTAGTGTGTGTGTGTATATGTGGGTGTCTTCTGGTCTCTTTCCCTCATACAAGGTGACCAGGATGAAATTGTGGGGGTTCACTTTTCAAAGGTCCAACCTCTAAACACTCTTGTCATATTAAGTATGCATCCTCTTTTTACTTCACAGTGGGGATCACATTTTCTTTTTCTTTTTCTTGGAAAAGAAAAATATATGTGATGACTGTTCTTGGTTGTCAGTTTTACTACATCTGGAATTAACTAAAATCCAATCAGCTAGGTACACTTGTGTGTAAGCAGATGTTTCCTGTCCTGACTTCCTGATCCCAAATAATCATTCAGAGGCTTATATTAATTACAAATGCTCAGCTGATAGCTCAGGCTTGTTACTAGCTATCTCTTACATTTAAATTAACCCATTTCTATTAATCTATATGTTGCCACATGGTTTGTAACTTTACCTGTGCTCTAGCATGTCTTGCTTCCTGGGTGGCTGGCTGGTGTCACCCTTAACTCGCCCTTCCTGTCATCATTCTCAGTTTGCCTTTCCCGCCTAACTTCCTGCCTACCTACCAGCCTATCAGCTTTTTATTAACCGATGAGAGTAATACATATTCATAGTGTAGAAAAGGATTGCTCCACAGCACTTGTGAGGAATTTTTTTTCTTAAGTCATATGAAGTGGGAAGACCCATTTTTAATCTGGATCTTTCAAAGTGGGAAGATTCACTTTTAATCCAGATATTTTGAGGTGGAAGATCCACCTTTAACCTGGGCCACAAGTCTGCTAGAAGCCCATATAAGAGCATGGAAGAAGGATGCTTGCTGTCTTTGTCTTCTCTCCCTGGCAAGTCCATTCCTTCACTGGCATTACAGCCTACTTCTTCAGGGTTCTGGTGTATACTGAAGATTAGATTAGACATCTAGCCACATGGTCTGAACAACTACTGGATTCTTTACCTTCCATTGGTAGACCGCCATTGTAGAACTATCTGGACCACATCCTGTAAGCCATTCTAATAAATCATACCCCTCTCTGCTTATTATGTAAGATCTGTTCCTCTAGAGAGCCCTGATTAATATAACATAATTTTATTATTTTTTTTTAAATGCGCCCTGTTGAGTGTGTTTAATATCGGTCATGTGTACGTGTGTTTAGGGCTGACATCTTGGGATTAGATAACCTATCAGGAGGCTTGTCCCCAGGGAAGACTTATTCTTCTTCTCTCAGCAGCCATCGGTTGCCCGTAACTCTTTATCCAGAGGTGGGCCCTTATAAGATTTCCCCATCCACACTGGCTTGTCACTTGGTGTCATTATTTATCAGGTTATTTTAGGACCATATTGTTGAGATGTCATGAGTGCAACTTCTCTGTCATATATAAAAGACACTACCTCACAACAGACGTTCTGGTTCTCTGGCTCTTAGAATCTTGCAGTGCTCTCTTGCAAGTCGTTCCTTAAGCCTTAGGTGTAGGGTTGTACTGTAAGTGGGCCCCTCATGGTCAGTTGTTCTCTGAATTCTGACCTGTCATGGCTTTCTGTAATGGTCTTCTTCTGCTAGAAACTTCTTTCATAAGGGATGGGGGATCACCTTTCAACACAAGAACTCTTGGGTGGCATTCAGTGCATATCCCAGCTATAGCAAGAGGCAAAACAGAGAAAATCAGGGCCTACCTGAGAGCAAAGGTATGTTCCCATCACCACCACCTTCATCATCATCATCATCATCATCATCGTCATCATGTTTACCATCATCTTTGTCGCATCAGGCACCTTTATGAGACACCCACACTGTGTTCCATGATGATATAATCATCCAGAAAGACATGACCTTAGCTTACCACAAATGATGATTGTGTCCCCTCTCACACGAATACCAACACACTGGTGGCTCCTGACATCAGAGCTAACAGCTACTGCTTTTAGGAATTTATAATCCAAAAGAATTGATTACATAGAGAAGACGCTGGCAACACACAAAGGGATTTTTAAAAGTAAGTACAACAGTTTAGCAATTTTCATTACTTGTCATAAGCAACTGCTGGGGAAGAAGAGGAGAAACTCTCGGAATGAGAAAACCGCCACCACTCCACAAATAGTTCTTAACTCCTCAGATACGCTTCTGCGACTGGATTAATTGATAATCTTTGACATAAGTAGCTAAATCGCTCCAAAAAGAGTTAGTGATGTCTGGGATGTAGATCAGTATTAGAGTGCATGCCTAACACACAAAAGGCTTTGGGTCGCGTTCCCAGCATTGTAATAGTAAGAACAATGGCTATAATAAAGTATGGTTTCAGGCTTGTCCATTAAAAAAAAATTATTTATTTGCATGGCTATGAAATAACAGGTCTGGATCAATGCCTTTTTCACTGCTTGCAATTAAAACATCCTTAACAAAATTATAAATAGCAAAATTAAATCAAATTTCTTATTTGAAAGTCAGTCTATTTTGGTACAATAACTCTACTAGATGTAATTACATATTACAATGTTTTTTTTTTCTAATGTGCCCTCCCCCCCAGCTACATACAGTACCACAAATAGAATGAGGAATGTGATTTCCTAGCAAATAGAATTAAAACAGGAAAATCTATGAAGTGTGGAGCATTTGTTCTGTCATTTTTATCTATAATGAGCAAAACAAAGATTTGTGTCTTAAAGATTTTTCTTCTAAATTTAAAATACCTCCAAACCAGATAACACTGTTATATAGAGCTATTCATTTGAGTCTCTTGTTGTCCCAGGATTTTTAAAATAGGCAAAACTTGGGACTATGAACAGTACTAGAGATCTTTCCTAGCGTGCACAAAGCACTGGGTCCAACCCCCGGGGATTCAAAATAAGTAAATAAAATACACCTTGTTTTCATGGGTTCCTTTGTTATGGTTTTGCTTTCTCTTCCCCTCTCCCTCCCTTCTTCCTTTCCCTCCCCCCACCCCCTTCCTTTTTGGGGGGTTTTTCAAGACAGGCTTTCTCTATGTAGTCCTGGCGACAGGAAAAGATAAAACTTTATACTTTTGACAAAAGAGTAGAGACTGGAAAAGGTTTATTTGGCTCACACTTCCGTATCACTGTTGATCATGGAAGGAAGTCAGGGCAGGAACTCAAACAGGGCAGGAACCTGGAGGCAGGAGCTGATGCAGAAGCCATGGAGGGGTGCTGCTTACTGACTTGATCCTCATGGCTTGCTCAGCCTGCTTTCTTATAGAACTCAGGGCTCCCAGCCCAGGGTTAGCACCACTCACAATGGGCTGAGCTCCCCTCCATAGATCACTAATTAAGAAAATACCTTGCAGCTGGATCATATGGAGGCATTTTCTCAATTGAGGTTCCTTCCTTTCAGATAACTCTAGCTTGTGTGTCAAGTTGACATAACACTAGCCAGGACAGGCAATGCCTCTAAATTTATGAAAGATTTACCTAGCCTATAATAACAGTGGGGAAATACCAGCTACACGGTAACCCCTAGGGAGCACTGCATTCTATGTCGTGAACATGCTACATTTTAGCAGCCCAATAATTATTTTAAGCTAAAACCCCCAAAGAATCAATGGCTTAAAAATACTTAATTTCAACTTCTTTTACTGCCGGGTGGTGGTGGCACACGCCTTTAATCCCAGCACTCAGGAGGTAGAGGCAGGCAGATCTCTGTGAGTTTGAGCCCAGCTGGTCTATATAGTGAGTTCCAGGACAGCCAGGACTACACAGTGAAACCCTGCCTCAAAAAACCAAAACCGAAACAAAAATAAATAAAACAAAAAAACCATTCTTTTACTGATTTAAGCTGCACCTTCCAAAAATTATATTTATCCTAAACCTCTTCACAGTAGCTTTACATCTTGACGGAGATGAACCATAAGCACAGCAATGAGGAATCAGTTAAACTACCTGAAACTCCTGGCTTTCCATTTTCCTCCTGTAGACGCTCTTTCTCCAACCTCCTCTTACCCTGTGTGGTTGCAAACCCTTTTCCCTAGCTGTGTGTGGGGCCATTGCATCTAAAGGCCCCCATGCACACACATGCACACAAATGAGACTCGTCTCTTCTCTTCCTCTGCCCGTGGTCAGTTAAATCCAGTGCCCTCCTCCATGCACACACAGACACAGAAAATGAAACGGCTTCTCCTATTAACAGTATCATCCTAACCCTGCCACCACCCTATCCTCCTCCCACGATTCAGGTGAGGAAACTGAGCCTTGCAGATGTTCAGAAAATGTCCCACAGTCACACAGTAGTTACACTGCAAAGGCGGGCTTTGAAGTTTGCATTCTGATCCTCTGAAAAAAGGATCACCACAGGCTGTTGTCCTGACATGCTGAGACAGGACACCAGTGTTCTGGAATAGCCAGGCACTTGATGCTACTTCCCTTTTCCCTGTGGATGCTTGGAAGTATCAGCTTGGTTCAAGATAACTCAGGAAACGTTTACAGAGGAAATCCACATAAAGGCAAGAATCAGCGGAGTGTTGTACTTATACAGACTGTAGTACCTGCGGTCAGACATCAAGTGAGGAGGGAAAGGAAAGAAAAGATGTGCGCGTACCTACATATAATCATGCACCTGCTTTGAGGCTCAGAGACCCCCCTGAAAGACTGTAAGTGGACCAAAGATGCTCAGCCTCTTTCTGACCTTAACATCCAGCATAGCACAGATCCCTCCTCAGTCTCTGCCTCCAGGAAACTCTCTGGAATGGATCTAAATAAAAGTGTGCTATTTTCAGAATCATTACTTATTATTTTATTAATCTTACTTTAATAACTATAATGTTATTTTTAAAACTGTTTATTTTTTTCATATTCATTTAATTTATACAGTGTTTGATACTGATAAAGATTCTAATAAGAATTTCCAACCAAAAAAAAAAAAAAGAAAGAATTTCCAACCTTTCGACACTATGACATGATGTTATCAACTACAAAAGTATTAGGCCACATTCATAGCTCTTCTGGGACACGCCTGCCTATAGCTTTATCATTAGTAATAATAACCTAGATTATAGAAAATCAGTTATATTTAGTCTACCAGGAAAGTATCTTTGTACTGCGGTCTATCTGAGTTCAAAGTAAATGAATGGCCACAAAAGATGGCAACAACCTCTGTGTCATCTCCCAGATGCTGCATCTGACTTGCCTCTTCTCTTAGCTCTTGCTTCTTTCCTTCTTGACATATAAAAACACCAGCCTGGAGAGACACCGGGGGATATTACCTACTTGTATAATCTTGAATATAGAGGGAAAACTATAGTCAAATAAAGTTACCAGGATACCGATGAATGCCTACAAAACAAAGATGCAATTGCAGCACTAAAGGAAGAATCTGGGAGTGTCTTAAATTGAGCCGTAGCTTCCATGGCCCCCGGGGCTGCTCTACAGAGGCAGTTAATCATCTGCCTGCGCAATCAGATCGATGCTCATGACCTTTCTCTTCGGTTGTCTTTTCCTTTTGTGGTTCCCTCTATCCCTATAGTTGAGAGGAAGCCAGTGGAATCGTTTCCTTGGGGTGGGGAGTATTCATATAAAACAGTAACATGTTATGTGCTATTCAAGTGGAGTTCTCTAATAAAATTCTGATTAGACAGTGTAAGGGTAAAGTTTATCATGGGTATCATTTAGAGTCTTAAACATACTCACACATCTTTATCCAATTGACTCGTGCCCATATTGTGTAATAGAGAGTGTGGAATAAATCACCCCTGGATGAAGGAAATACCTGTTGTTACATCCAGGAGAGGTTGAGATGGGGGATGTGGTGAGTGAGCTGTTAAACTTTCACAAGTGAGTTCCCTGAGAAAAATATCTAATAATACCTAGAACGTAGAATTGTTACATGCCTATTGATAGGTCCCCAAATTAAATTTGAAACACTCAAGACCTGGTGGTTGTCTACAACACTTTGGTGTCATCGCAAACTGAACCGACTGTTAGGAAGTCTGGGAGCCATCAAGCAGTCTTTGTGCCTGCAGGAGAGGCCCACAGCGCTGGCCTTCTAGAGTTTCTCTTCCAGGAGACAGCAAACAATCCCTCCCTTAGCTTGCCTCTCGAGTTAAAAGGAGATGGGAAGTGTGAGGCGAGTCAGGGAGTACTCTGGCAGGGTCAGGGGCTGAACTTGAAACCCATCCAACAGATATGGGTCAGTGTAGACTGTGTTTAAAAGACAAACCTGAACCTGGAGTTCCTCAGGTTTCAGGAACACTGAAGCACCTTGCTTCTTGCAGTCCACTGTTCGGACAGCAGCTTGAAGTTTCTTCTGGCTGGATCCTTCTCGGCCAGGACTGACGATCTTTGTGATTTTTCTAGGTCTTTTTTTTTTTTTTTCAACAAAGGCCTTTCTTGCCTTTGTCAAAAGCTGAGAGTCCCCTCTCTGGAGAGTTGTAGCACATGAGTCTCACCCTAAAGCATTTGCTGTATGTACTGCACTTGCTATATAGGTTCATGGGGGTCATTATTTTTTTGTGGGGATCACTCTGTTGGCAGTACAATAGAAGAGAACAGAGAGGAGGATACCAATAGAAAGCTCTTCCAGGGCAAAGGTGAAGAAAAAAGGCAGAAATCCTATGTATGTAGAAGAGACCGTCAACTAAGTCAACAACAGCGTTAGACTTGGCTATCAGTTACGCACTTATGAAGCAAGGTGGGGGGTGTAACTTGAGATGGTTGTCTGGTGGTGGGGCCACGTGCCATAGGAGGGACTGTAGAGAATGTGGAAACTGAGACATGAGACAAAGAGCACTAGTTTATCACTGGACGTGCTGAGGTTGAGATTCTGGAGGACTTAGATGGATACAGGATTAGTATCCTCAGGTATAGTGGATAATGGACCTCTAAAATAGTCAATGGGATCTTGGAGGGAAGTAGAAGACCAAAATTACCATACCATGAAAGAAGCAGAAATTTTGAAAAGTCATCAGCATTTAACACCCACGATGCCCTGGGTTCAGTTCTCAACACTGACCAAATGAGAAAGACATTAAGAACCAAGGATAAGGTCTGTTTGGAGCTGTGACTGTGGGTCTCTGTTCCACAGGATGGGGATTGTGAAAGTTGTCAAGAATAAAGCCTGCTTTAAGAGGTTCCAAGTGAGATTTAGAAGGCCGTGAGAGGGTAAAACTGACTACTATGCTCAGAAATGGTGATCCAGGACAAAAATAAGCACAGCACACCCAAATACAGGATGGTAGTTCGTGTAACTAACAGAAATATCATCTGCCAGATTGTGTATACCCATATAGAAAGGGATATGATAGTCTGTGCAGCATATGCACAGGAACTGCCAGAATACAGTGCAAAAGTTGGCCTGACAAATTATGCGGCAGCCTACTGTACTGTCCTGCTGCTGCTGGCCCGCAGGCTTCTCAGCAGGTTTGGTTATGGACAAGATCTATGAAGGCCAAGTGGAGGTCACTGGAGATGAATACAATGTGGAAAGCATTGATGGTCAGCCCGGTCACTAGCTATTTGGATGCAGGCCTTGCCCTGACTACAACTGGCAATAAAGTTTTGGGGGCCCTGAAGGGAGTTGTGGATGGAGGTTGTCTATTCCTCATAGCACCAAACGATTCCTGGGTTATGATTCCGAAAGGAAGGAGTTCATCGCAGAAGTGCACCGTAAGCACAGCATGGGTCAGAACGTTGCAGACGACATGTGTTCCATAATGGAGGAAGACGAAGATGCTTACAAGAAACCATTCTTTCAGTTCATAAAGAGTATCAAAACTCCAGACACAATGAAGGAGATGCATAAGAAAGCTCATCCCGCCATCAGATAGAATCCAGCCCATGAGAAGATGCCTGAGAGAAGTGAAGAAGAAGAGGTGGAACCATCCCAAAATGGCCCTTGCCCGGAAAAAAGATTGTATTGCTCAAAAGAAGGCAAGCTTCCTCAGAGCTCAGGAACGGGCTGCTGAGAGCTAAAGCAATTTTCTGTGAGGATTTTTTCATAAAGATAATAAACTTATTGGCCAAGCCAAAAGAAGGAGCAGGAGGAGGAGGAGGAGGAGGTGAAGGAGAAGGAGGAGGAGGAGGAGGAGGAGAAGGAGAAGCAGAAGCAGAAGCAGAAGCAGAAGAAGAAGAAGACGAAGACGAAGACGAAGAAGAAGAAGAAGAAGAAGAAGAAGAAGAAGAAGAAGAAGAAGA
>CABHPH010176463.1:26617-40313 GCA_902168325.1 Peromyscus nudipes | reverse complement strand
AAGAAGAAGAAGAAGAAGAAGAAGAAGAAGAAGAAGAAGAAGAAGAACCGAGGATAAGGTGATGCAACACCCAAGAGCCTTGGAAACAAATGGTGACCAGCAGGAGCCATCTCTGTGGGATGAGGAAGCCAGAGCCAGAGGATGTGGCTTAAGGAATGAATGGTGGGTGGAAAAGTGAAGGCAGGGAGCAGTCTCCTTGTCTCCTGGGGCTCTGAAGTAAAGGAGAAAGGGTGCTGGAGAGGGTCATGCCAAGTGTCCAACAGGAGCCAAGAAGAGAGTCAATGTCGTCTTTCATGGAGGGTAAAGGACTCCAGGACGGGAAGAGAACGAGGCTCTGGGCAGCCAGAGGTCCTTGAGAATCAGGAAGGAACGGGCTGTGACCATGGAAGGAGGAATTCCCATGTAAGAATTCAGGATGGATGATGCTATGAGACCCCAAAATCAAGAGGACAGGTAGAGATCAAAAGACATGGATCTGAACGCACATCTGAGTGTCAGCTTCTCTCTTTTTCTCAAAAAGGAAAAAAAAAAAAAACCCACCAAAGCCTCACCTCTTCAGGAGCTCAGGGGTGGGAAGGCAACTTGAGGAGAGGGAGGAAGGTGTGTCTTGCGGTGTCGCCCCTCCCCCATAGCTGTGCTTCTGATGTTCTTGGGCCTTGGACTGAGAACGTTCACACAGTGGCTGTCTTTTGCCACAGTCACCACTGTACGAGGTGGTCGTGGGTATTCCCATTTCACACATGCAGCTAGCTGGGCCTCAAGTAGGAAGTGCCAAGTCTAGGAGGGTGCCCTAGCAATACCTGTCAAACGAATGGGCTACGTAGACTACACTCTCCAACTCGTTACACCTATGTGTGATGCTTCTTTCAACAGAAGTTTTGCTGGTGAGTCTGTTCTCACGTAGTCTTGAATCAGCAATAAGCTCAAAAAAACAAAAAAAAAAGTCACCATATGAAAAACACAGAAAGTGGCTGGACAAGGAAGTGCCAGGGCTACTGTATTTACTCCAAACAGAAAAGCTACTTGCCTGATTATGACTGATTGGGAAATGAGGTTTAATTGGACAAAGCCCTTGAAGCTCCCAAGTCTAGCACTTCCAGCAAGGACCTCCCTGCGTGCAGGAGCATCGGAATTGACGTGTGCTCAGTTTCTGTTTTACCGTGATTGCTATCTGGATGAAAATTCCTGCCAAAACATTTCGCTGAACGATTTACAGTAGACTTTCCAAGGCTCTAACTGAAGGGCGGCAGCTGAGGTCAGCGTGAGCGTGCCAGCATTCACCAGTTCATCCGGCTGAATAAGAAGTAACCAGCGGTGTCTATGGGAACCCTGCATGTCCTTCATAGTTGTAAGTCAAAATCTAATGTGTGCTCTTCTCACCATTATGTCAGCAAAAGAGAATTGTGCAAATAATAAACTGTCATGTAGTGTGCAGATAGCACACTGGACTCCCAAGTTCCTCTGGGCAGGTGTTTAACTTTCCCCAGTAGCCATTTCAGAGAACCGGACCAATGTTTGGTACACAATGTGGGGTAAATACTGCATGTTGAATTGACTCGAACTGCATTAACATTACAGGTGGCTTTTTTTTTCTCTCTCTCCTAGAGCTGAGCACAGAACTGTCCCTGGAGGATGTTGTGCGCATGAACACTCTTAATTCATTATTGAAGTTCTGGATGAATTATTAATCCTGGAGAAAAATCCATAGCAGGAGTTGTCTGTCATTGCCATGGGAAGAGAATGGGTAGTAACCCATTTAGGTAGTTTTCCTGCATCATCACCCCCTTTTCCCTCCTCCGGTCTTAGATTTTCGCTGCTCCCAGAAGCTGTGGCTGTCATTCTCATTCTGTCGCTGACTTATGGTTTGACCTCAAGATGAGTCACTTAATCTCAGTTTAGTACTTGTCTCCCCATCTGTGAGAGCCAAGGGGGCCTGGTTGTGCAGCCAGCAAATAACCAGGCCGAAAAACTGGCTGCATTACTCAGTGCCGTCCATCATTTCTGCAAGGCCAACGGTAATGAATCACAGATACAAAGCCCGAGTGGGTTTCCCCAGCTCCTACCAAATGAGCCCTTCGGGGTGGCTAAGTCAGTGTAGAGAGCAGTGAAGGGGAAAAGACGAGGAGCTGGTGATGACTGCCCTAAACCCAAAGGGGAGAGTCTGGCAACAGAGGGCAGGGGCAGGGTAGAGACACAACTCTGGCTGGAATGGCTGTGAATAGCTTGCACCCTTGAAGAGAACCCACCAGCCTCTGCTTTTCGTAGATAAACACAAAAGACAGCATGTGAGCTCTCCAGCCCTTGGCACTTAAAATCAAGTGAACTTACACACAAGTTTGTAGAATAAATTCAATATCACACACACACACACACACACACACACACACACACACACACACACACACGCACACCATAAAGCCTACAGGAGCGACGTGAAGGAGGGCCATGCAGTGTGTCTCGTAGAGTGGTGAGTGATGAAGGATGAATTGCCCAAAGAGCAGAGGCTGGGGTGGGATTCCCTTACCTTGACTCCTTGTCCCCTAAGTCTGTTTTCCCCAAGGAGTAAGAAGATCCACAGAGATGAAGGCCCACATCCCTATGAGAACAATCTAGAAAGGTCCAGGGTAGATAACACACGTTCACTACAACAGAATTAAGAGAGGACCACAGAGCATGATCCATTGTCATAGCTGTGGTCATAGCCCTGAGAGGGGCACAGGACAGTTGGAAACCTTGCAGACACTGCACTAGCTAACCAATGTTTAGAAAGGGGCCCCTGCTAATCAGAGGGCAACTTGAAATGTGTCCACATTGTCTTCCCGGGCATGTTTATATGCAGGGTTCTCCAGGCACCAGAAGAATGCCTTTGAGTCTGCATCAGCTTGCAGCTCAGCTCACAGCATCGTCTAGGTAACAGCAGGGATTGATGGGCACTTCCATTACACATAAAAGCCTCTAACATTTTATGTGCAACACTGTAAATCTTCTCTGTAGCATCCAATGTGACTGATGAGACAGGTCCTCAGCGCAGCAGAGTATCTCAAGAATCTCACTTGTAACAGTAGTTTAAGAATATCTTTGTTTGCTGACAGTATTTATAAGCTCTGTGAGCCATAGTAGGAGTCAATAAATATGCAATATCATAAAACATTAAAATCATAAACAGTGCTTTGAGAGAAAAGGTAATTTTCCATTTTTTAAAAGGGAAAAAAGAAAGCAATAATATACTGCATAAAAGAACAACCCAGGGGCTGGGCAGATGTCTTAGTCACTAACACTCTTGCCACGCACACATAAGGACCTGTGTTTGACCCCCAGAACCCACATAAAAAAGCCAAACACGATGGCCCACTCTTTAACCCTAGCACCAATACCAAGACAGATATATCCCTGGGCCTTGCCATCCCTCTGGTGTGTCCTAGTCAGGAAGCTCCAGGCCAGTGGAAGATCCTGTCTCCAAAACAAACAAAGAAAAAAGTGAATGGAACCTGAGGAACAACTCAGATGTGTCCTCTAGACTCCACACACCCGTGTACACACACACACACACACACACACACACACACACACACACACACAAACTATTCCCACAGAGCTGTACTGAGCACCGAGAAAGCCCTTGGTGGTTTCTGTCAGTAGTTTAAGTCTTGAAATTAGTGATCAGATTGAGACTTTTATTCCATTGATTTGTCAAGGTCCATTCAAATGAAGACTGTGGCTTTAGGTTCAAGTACAGTGGATAGATCCTTCAACTTCCTGTTGGAGACCATTGAGATCGGATCCAATCTAGTTACCTGCTTTTCAGTTTGCTCCTCTACTGTAGGTGTTCAGGGGAAGGGATGGGGCAATCTTCTTCCGTCACCCCAAGTCATGGGGTGGATGAGCAGATGTGGGTAGTGACTCTTTAATGGATCAGTACTATTGAATGCTGATTATCTTTACTTTTCCTTAATGTTACGCTGCTGTTCTCACTGCTTTCTCCAGTGGGGATGCTCTGGCCAGCATACCCGTCTGCCTTCCTTTGGGTAACAGCACCTGGGTTTTACTTCAGGGAGTCAATTCTCCCTGGCCTTCAAGAAAGAGGCCAATGCATATGGGGGACTCTACCCACTGGGACAAGAGATCTAGTTTGGGCCAATCAGAGCGCAGCACTATGCTGCATCTCTGGCCTTCCGTCTCTTCTTATGGGGACTGATCGCTGATGGATGGTTTGCCACCTCTGTTCCATGAAACAGAACCGAACAGAAGTGTCCTGAGAGAGAGAAAATGACCACATCATCTAAGCCTCCCTTTCAGAGAAGCCTGTTTGGATTTAAATTCTACTTGGAATTAAAAATGTTCTAATGTACATAATTCTTGTTCTTTTTTTCTTCTTTCAGTTACTTACAATTAAAGTTTCCAAACCCAAAGAGGATTAAGAAGAATGGTAAGTTAATGTCTGTATTTCTTCTAAATTTACCAATTGTTAACAACTTGATACATAAACATCATCTCTATGTACCTTCTATTTATCACTATATATCGCTATATCTGCCTGTCCGTCTCTCTCTATATATCTATCATTTATCTGCCAGTCTGTTTGTCTGTCTGCCTATTTATCTATTCACCCTTCTCATTTTCTTTTGCTACTATGCAACACCGGTAGTATTATCATGCTAAGAAAATCCATTCAATAAGTAGCTCATTTTAAAATTTTCTCAATTTTCCTTAAAGTATCATTTTATTTCATTTAATTTTTTCCTTAAGATTCATCAGTCAGATATCATTACTACATTTGGTGGGTTTTGCCTGTATGTTTGTCTGGTTTTTTTGTTCGTTTGTTTGTTTGTTTGTTTGTTGTCTCTTTTAATTTACAACAGTGTCCTGGATTTCATTGTATTTTTCCTTTAATGACATTTTGTGCTGGCTAATTTTATGTCAGCTTAACACAAGCTGGAGTCATCTGAGAAGAAGGAAGCCCAGGTGAGAAAATGCCTTTACAAGATCAGGCTGCAAGCGAGCCTGTAGAGCATTTTCTTAATTAGTGATTGATGGGGGTGGGGAGAGCCCAGCCCACTGTGAGTGGTGCTGTCCCTGGGCTGCTGTCCTGGGTTCTATAAGAAAGCAAGGTGAGCAAGCCATGAGGAGCAAGCCGGTAAGCAGCACCCCTCCATGGCCTCTGCATCAGCAGCTCCTGCCTCCAGGTCCCTTCCCTGTTTGAGTTCCTGTCCTTCAGTGACAGACTATGCATGTGGAAGCATAAGCCAAATAAAACCTTTCTTCCCCAAATTGCTTTTTGTCACGGTGTTTTATTATAGCAATAAATCAAAAAAAAAATCAAACAAAAAAATCTAGTAACCCTGACTAAGACATACTGTATTCTAGTTCATATTTAGGAACCCAGACTATTTGTCTTACAAAATGTACTGCATTTCTGGATTTTTCTGATTACTTACTCAAGATTAGAACCATAATTTTATCAAAAATTCTTCCTGTGTGGCATATTATATTCAATTCTGTACCTTGCTCTCTCTTTCTCTCTCTCTTTTATTTTTAACACTATGTAATGGGAATCACTTCACTTGACCTATAACGATGTTTCCCATATTTGCAATTTTCCCATATTTACAACTATAAAATCAATATAATGATATTGTTTTAAGTAATGTATGTTAATTTCCCTTATAATTTATTTGACTAGTCTTCTGAGGCTAGACATTAAAGTTGTTTATTAGTTTTTCTGTTATAAGTTTACCACAGTGAAACCCTGACACACGTGTTGTTTCATTCATTTGCAGTTCTATGTGGGGGTTGATTCCTAGAATTGAGAGTGCTGGACCAAAGTGAAATGTATATGTAGTTTTTTTTAGATACTGCCAAGCTCCCTTCCTTCTGTCGAGAACTGGCAAAATGTCTTGACACCTAGTGTTCTATAGAAAGTTCATTCTTCCTGTACATTCCACACAGGTTTCCCCCAATGTCCATAAGGCCCTGCCTGCTTCTCCTGTGTCCTTTTTGGCTTCCTATCACCTGGCTCTGTGTTTGTAGAGATGCTTGGTGGGTACTGAGCAAGTGAATGAGTGCATCTATGAACGGACAAGCTATTCTTTTCCATGACGTCAGCACTCACGCTCCTGTCAGGAAACTGAGCCTCAAATCCAATAAGAACAGATTTGAAGGCCACTGCACCAGTCAGCACAGAGGGCGTAATGCTGGACAAATGTGCCAGCAGGCGAGAAAAGGTGAGGTGTTATTTCGGTTTCTGAAATAGCAACTAAAACACTTTTGGTTAGCGCCCGCAGCGTGCCGACTGAGGGAAACAGACACCAAGTCTAAAGAGGACATCCTCGGGCTCGGGCAGCGTACCTGTAACCCAGGCACTCAGAAGGCTCGGGCGTAAGTTACGATGCTGAACGCCAGGCCAGGCGAGGCTACAGAGTCAATTCCAGGTCAAGCTGAACTACATAATGAGAACTTTGCCTCCCAATAACAAAGCAAAACAAAGGTTCCCGAGCTCAAGTTTGCCGTGCGGATATGTCTGTGGGGATATGAGACACACGTGTAGGGACAATAACAAGAAAAGGCATTGCGTGGTGAATACCCAGTGGACAGTGTAGACGTTTTGATGCCGTAAGAGTTACAAAGAGGAAGACCACACTGCACTCTGGGCATGGAAAGGCAAGAATTCAAATCAGAGAGGGCCATGGGGAAGACAGGGCAGTTGATGGTGTGGCTGAGCGGCCGGAAGTGAACCAGGGCGGCTAGATGAGGGAGGTCATACAGGAGAGTGGCGTGCCACACATCGGAATTGGCAGTTTGAGGTCAAATTCAGAGGAAGGCCTGCTAAGAAACACGGTGGGTCACAGTTGGGCTGGTTTTAGTTTGAACAAAAGTCTCCATGCTTTCCCGTGACCCTCGTGTCTTTTTCTTTGGAGTGGTCCTTCCCCACCTTGTACGACCCCGGTGAGTCTGTGAAGACAGTCAGTCGTCCTCCCCACGGCTGAACTGCCCAGGGCCCTCTACCCCAGCCGGAGCACTCAGTCCCCATCGAATGCGCACATGGACATGGAAGAACAAAGGCCCTCCTTCCTGGAACTGCTGGGCAGGGAGCGTGTGGGTTTGGAGCGGGCAGTCCTGGCACCGACCACCTCCTGGGGAGAGCCCACCTGTAGAGGGAAGCTGAGCTGAGCGAGGCAGAGTGGGATGTTGGAGGGACAGACAGAGTACTGGACACACTTTGAGCTGGTGCATCCTGCACTGGTGACCCTTCCTGGACTTGCCAGCTCTCTGGAAACCAGAAAATTCTCTTGCTGTTTCAGCTAGCTTGGGACTGCTTTCTGACACTTTCATCTAAAAGAAGCTCCAACAATACAGGCAATACAGGAAGCTTAGACTTCACCCCACAGATCAAAGCTTCCCAATGTCTTTTCCTTTGATCACTGGTCCCACAAGTCCTTTAAAAAAAAAAAAAGTTGCATAGTAAATGTAGTTTGAGAATACTGCCTTCCAGAGCCTTTTTTGTAGGCCCATTAGTGTAGTAACATATTAAACACCAGAACGTTCTCCGTGCTTGGAAGCCTTCCATTTGCCCTTCCACATCCACTGTGTCTTGTTCCCACCCTGTCCTGTGTCCTGGGAGACCTGATGCTCTGAAGCACCAGACACCTGACCTTTGACCCTAGCCGGATTTATATGAGCAAAAGAAGCATCCTGGAGTGGGGTGAAGGGAGGTTGGTTTTCCAGTATGTTCATTTGCCTGGCACTGCCCAGCCCAAGCCATTGTGGGCTGGTTGTGTCTCTCCTCTCAGGGCACAGACGCTGCTGGGCATCGCCTTCCAGGCAGAGTCCCCTTTCACTCTCTGGCTTTGTGAATGAGTGGGACAAGCCCAGAGCCATTGCACCCTCCTCCGTGGTTTTTCTCAAACCCTGCCTGTCATTTACTAGCTGTTTTGAGGTTACTCATTTGAGTGTGTTACGTTTCCTTCCAGGGCCTGTTTGAAATCATATTCCCAATTAATTCATTATCTCCTAAACCCATTAAACCTGTAATTTGTTTTAAACAAGAAAACACCTATCGGTGTGTTATTGAACAGAAAAGTTTTGACCACATGCTTTTCTAGAGGCCTTGAAAAGGCAGTGTCTTTGTCTCAAGAGTCTAGAAGGATAAAAGTAGTGGGACAATTTCTTTTTTTTTTCTGAGCCTGCAACATTCTCCTACAAGCACCCAGGGCATCTACCGGACAGCCATGTTAGGCCTCAGTTTTCAGTACCTCTGTGTGGGAGCCCCTCTTCCTGCTCTTTTCCTACCCAAAGCACATTCTTTTAAAAATGGCCCGGTGTGTGCCACCATTCACCCATCAACATTCATTCCCCAAAGCTCTGCATTCACCCTGATCCATCCATTCACATAGCCACTGCCATTCCCCCTCATCCCTATGGATCAAGCGTAGGCTTTAAACTCTTGCATGGGTAAGTCAGTTTTCTTATTTGATATGTCTCTCGTATCTCACAACTTCTATCAAACACATGCTGTTCTACACAGAGGCAATACCTCCTTTTCCCCCATTGATTTGTAAATTAAGCTGTACCCTTACACACACACACACACACACACACACACACACACACACACACAAGCATGCACCCATGCAG
The DNA here is from genome assembly GCA_902168325.1 of Peromyscus nudipes. Classification (NCBI taxonomy): domain Eukaryota; kingdom Metazoa; phylum Chordata; class Mammalia; order Rodentia; family Cricetidae; genus Peromyscus; species Peromyscus nudipes. Next base: position 31,682 of record CABHPH010176463.1, on the reverse strand, counting down.
TACACACCCATGCATGCACATGCACACATGCAGCATGCACCCATGCACTTATTTTGTTGTCCAGGCTTGTCTTCAACTCTTGGGTTCCTCACACCTCAGCCTCCTGGGACTACAGTCTCTCAATACAGCACTTAGCTGCCATTCTTTCATATGAAGTTCAAATCTTGTCATTGTAGAAGTCATTTCCTGATCATCCCAGACAAGTCTGATTTCTCAGGGACCAGCACTGATAACCCACTGAAGCAACATTCATGTATTCTGATATCATGGTACTATCTGGGACTACTGTCCATGTCCTAGGACCAGTCACCCTGCGCACTTCCGTCACAGAGCCTTAACAGACTTACAGGCATTGCTGGGGACTGAATTATGTCCTAGTCCTCAGTCCCCCAGAATGTGACCTTATATGGAAATGAGATCATTGCAGATGGTATTAGTTAGGATGAGTTCATCCTGGAGTAAGGTAGACTCCTCATCCAATAAACCCAAAATCTTAAAAAGTAGACCTTGGCTCACAAATAATGAGAATACCATGTGCAGATTGGAGTTTTGCTGCCACAAACCAATGAACATCAAAGACAGTTAGCAAAGCACCTGAAGCTACATGAGAGGCATGAAGCAGAGGCTCTCTCATGGCCTCAGAAGGAACCAACCCTGCCGACACCCTAACCCAGCTTCCCGAACTTTCAGACAGCCCATTGCTGTGGCCCACGCCACCTAGCTTGCTCTTTGTTCCGGGGCTTCCATCCAACCACTATAAACAACTAACTCAAGGAGAAGGCCACACCGAGGAGGCTGTCCATCTAAGATCTACCACCTGAGTCTTAGGCCATTTCTGGCTAATTAATTCCCTTCTCAGAGCCTCGATGTTCTCCTCTGTAACGTGCAGATAAAATCTACCTTGGAAAGTTGCTGTAGGGATTAAAGAAGATAACATTAAGCTATTAGGCACAGTGCCCGACACAGTTAACATGTTTAATAAATGCTAGGTCTTGTCTTTGTAATCCTCTTGTGCAAACGAGGTCGGACTAGACATGCAAAGTGCCTGTCTGAGTGCCTACGGTGAAGTGGCAACAGATTGAAAATTAAACAAAAACCAAGGGGCCTGCCTCCAATCCATAGGCCTCAGTTCCTACACTTCCCGTGTCTTACCGTGCATCGTGGCAGAGAACAGCGAACACAGTGGCTTGATTGAGTGGCATCTGACGTATGCACTTTATTTACTTAGTGGCAGCTGGGGAATTGAACTTAAGGAGTAGGGCCTTTGTGGATTTTTCCCCCCATCCACAGGTAGCTGAGATGAATTGTATCTTAAAGCAAACTATCTCTGTTTTTTTTTTGTTTTTTTGTTTGTTTGTTTTGTTTTTGTGTGGTGTGTGTGTGTGTGTGTGTGTGTGTGTGTGTGCCAAGTTAAGTTCTTTTTCTTAAGGATATAAATCATAATACATAGTTATGTAGTGGACTAGACATGAAAGCATAAAAGAATGAGCAAAACTTACAGGACTAGGCTTATGGAACACCACTAATTCAAACACTGTACAACTGCTACCAACGATGCTGGGATTCATTTTAACCACACAGTCCTCTGAAGCGCAGTCTTCGCCTTATGTAGGTCTCCTCGAAACTTGCCCTTCTGGCTTCAATGTTCTTCCCTTCCTTTTGAATCTGACTGAACATGAGGACTTCTGAGGAAGGAGTGGCTTCTTCACAGGTTGGATGAAACACACCACTCCTGCCTCAGAGTGACATTTGTTCCGATTCTTAGACGAAAGTCAACACTGATTGTGTCTGATAAATTATAGTGTCCTTTCATCACTGGTGATCAATGCCCATGGTTTTTAGTGCATCGACACGCTCAGAAATCAACTGTGAGCCAGAGAAGTGGGAAGGGAAGCTTGCTGCCGCGCTGGCAAGAGGCTGAGGACCCTATTTCACATGCCGCGGGAGTCTCATGAATCTATCGCTGGAAGACGCAGGTTGCTCAGTGAAAGCAGTGAGAAGAAAGGGGCGTGAGAGGGGTGATTAAATTCTATGATCTCACCAGATTTTTCTGGTCTCTTCCATTGTGCCATGACAACTTGCATCAGGAATTTTTTTTTTTTTCTGAATTACAAAGGGTATTGAAGTACCTCCCTCTGAAACAGACACTTGGAGGCCCTTATTTCTAAGATGAAGCTGTCAGGAAATGAAGTGAAAATCAACACTGACCCATCAGCTTTAATTTTTTAATTTTTTTTTTTGTAGACCTAAGACCTCTCTCTTCTAACGATCCTATAAACCAGATCCATATACTATTTTGAGGCCCCCTCAAAAGGGGATAAAATAAAGAGAGGGATATGGAGAAGACCCCATAAGCTGAGAAATAAATAGTCCATGTTGTCAGCATCTTCCTTGGGGACAGCTAGACCTCCCCGGGGCCACCGAGATAGGGTAGAGGGTAAGCCTGGATGGCTTTTGTCGTCAACTGCTGGCTGCAAAGCACCTGCTTATGGTTCTAAGCTTCGACGATGCGGTATCAGCTGGCTCCTTTTTCATTTCCCACAACCATGTGGCACAGAGATCGTTGACACGAAGATGAAATATCCTGTGCCTTGGCCCAGAGTGCGCATCTGCCTTCTGTCTCAGAGTCGGTAGTGATGGTTCCACACTCAGTATTCCTAGGGCTAGGTGACAGGGTAGGGTCTGGTGTCATGGGGGAAAAGAGGCAAGGGCTTTCACCTTTCTTCTTCCCCAGCAGAAATAAAGGCCTCAGGCTGTACTTCTGCCCACTTCAAGGTTTCCTGAGCCCCTTGAAATCTGATTCACATCTGTTCCCCACAGGGGGTCCAGAGCTCTCAAAGGCCTTCCGCTTCTTATGAAAGAGTTTGGGGGTTTTGTTTTTGTTGTTGTTGTTTTTTTTAGCTGAAATAACAATGCAATCTTGGCCTTAGTAATTAATTGCTAATGTGAACTGTTGAATAGGGTGGGGCTTATGAATATGGATTAACCCAATGTAGCTCTCAGGTATCTAGTTCTTGAAGAATAAAAACAAATAATTTCAAATGAACCTTTCTAATAACTAATATGTTAACATAAACGATTTGCCTCTGCAATTATATTTTTTATCTCGGTTATATCAGGCCTACAAAACTTGGCAGGATACTTTCCCTAACCTTGTGTAACTTAATTTCTTTGATGGAATAGGATATACAGATAACTACAGCAAGAACATTAATCAAACCGCAATAGGAATTGGAATGAGCTAATGAGCAGGGCAACGAGGAGGCCCTTTTCTTTGCTTTAGAGATAACAAGAACATGGGAGCTGGGGATGTGGCTAGTCCATAGAGCACTCACGAAGGCCAGCGTTCGATCCCCAGCAAAGCGTAAACCTGGTATGGTAGCTCAGACTTGTGTAACCAGCACTTGGGAGGTGGAGGCAGGAGGTGGCTACCTAGAAAGTTTGAGGCTGGTCTAGAATACATGAGACCCTGCATCCATACACATGCACTCAAAACAAGCAAACAAACAAAAAGTAAAAATCTGATGATGATCAAAACTTGTATAGTGGCAAAAATGGAGAGAATATACATGAGAGACATGGATAAATTATATTATTGGGAAATTATTTTATTTGTTCACTCATTCTTTCTTGAATTAATCTCTTCTACTATATTGTGCATTTCTTTGAAACACTCAGGAGAGAAAAAGAATGTAACAGAGGTTCTATTCTCTGGCCAGTTTTGAGCAGTCTCTTTAATGCAGCCACAACACCTTCCCCACACTCCTGCAGTGTCTGTTCATCTCCTGCGTCCAGAAACATCTGCTCCACACCCTTACAAATTCTCTGCGCTGTTTCTAGTCTCAACTTATTTTCTTGACAACGGGTCCCCCTGGCTCCCTTGGCAGCCTTCCAACTTTATCTTTGGCTTCATTTCTTAGACTCACTTCCTACTTCCTGTTTGTGGGGGAGGCTGATTTTAGGTGTTTGGGGTAAATTCCTGTCTAGTCTAGCTGAGCCCTGTGGTCTTGGCACCTAGGCATGAGTTTTCATGGTTACTTCCCTCTCTCCCGAACAGCCACACATTCAGAGTTCATTATACTGAAGGATAAAACTAATGAAGACATGTTGGCTTCCTTCCTTATTTCCTCCCTCCCTCCCCCTTCCTCCCTTCCTCCCTCCCTCCCTCCCTCCCTCCCTCCTTCCTTCCTTCCTTTGGAGACAGACTATTAGTATGTAGCCCAGGCTGGCCTCAGATACTCCTGCCTCAGTCTCCCTAGGGCAGTTGTTATAACTGTGCATCAGCATGCCTTGTACTATCAAGGCATTCTTGTGGACTGGGTACCGTGCTTTTACAGGAAGGTCGGAGCAGAACCTGAACAGTTTGGCAGGGCTTCCTCATGGAGCAGACTACCTTCTTAAAGAGTCTCCCATTGGGTTGAATCAGCAATAATTCATTGAAATGATGACCAACTCCTGGATCTTAAAGGTCTGGAGCAGAAGTGATGGAATCAGCTGTCATTTCTTATAGAGAAAGAATCAAAAGCACTTCTCGAACCCAAGGAGTGCTTTGAACACTCAACCCACCCAGTGCATCTCCCCACTACAGTTCAGTGGTCAATGAGAGCAAAGGAGCTGCCTGAGCTCTCGGGAGGGATAGTCTTGAACAACTTATGTGATCTCTAAGAGGCCCAGACACCTGAGTATTTCCTCAAGAGTCTAAGAACAGATTTGAGAAGTGAAGCAACCAAATACAGTAGATACAGGGATATTCCAACTGTGTCTGTCACCAAGCAAGCAATGTGGTGACAGATTTGCACAGGGATCCTGAAAAGGTGAAGGAGGAGTCTTGTACTGGCTGGTTTTGTGTGTCAACAGGACACAAGCTGGAGTCATCAAAGGAAGGAGCCTCGGTTGAGGAAATGCCTTAGTGAGATCCAGCTGTGAGGCGTTTTCTCAATTAGCTATCAGTGCTACAGGAGGGTCCAGCCCATGGTGGGTGGTGCCATCCCTGGGCTGCTGGTCCTGGGTTCTGTAAGAAAGTAAGCTGAGAAATCCTGTCTCGAAAAACCAAAAAAAAAAAAAA
>CABHPH010176463.1:0-26517 GCA_902168325.1 Peromyscus nudipes | reverse complement strand
TGAGCAAGCCATGAGGAGCAAGCCAGTAAGCAGCACCCCTCCATGGCCTCTGCATCAGCTCCTGCTGCAGGGATCCTGCCCTGCTCGAGTTCCTGTCCTGACTTCCTTCAGTGATGAACAGCAATGCTGAAGCTAAGCCAAACTCTTTCCTCCCCACTTACTTTTTGGTCATGGTGTTTCATCGCAGCAACAGAAACCCTGACTAAGGCAAATCTCTAGTAGTCTGGATGCTTCCTCCTCTAACTATGGTCTGTGACCAGCAACTGGAGTCTCTCTAGAAATGCAGCTTTCCAGGCCCCCCTCCTACCCAATGGAATCACAGCCTGCCCTCAGCTAGATCCCCCAGCACTCTAGTGGAGGGATGAACAAGCAGTTGCTTACTTTGCTCACTTCGGCGTTTTCCTCTGTCTAGTTTCCATCGTATTCAGGGTTAGAAATTGATTTTAAAAACTATCACAAACGAGAGTCACATGGGAGCATGGATGTGGCTGTGCAGGAAAAGCCACTACAGATCACACGAGGCTTTTACTCCTTGAGTCTAGTGTAAATCTCCCCAAGCCAGCTTCCTCTGCACTTTGAACGATGCTTTTGTGTCAGTGCCTAGCATTGCAAAGGGCCTGTGTTTACAATTAAGAGAGGCTGACAGATGGGCCAGGGTGATTAGGTGGGTGCTTCTGCCCAAGACTCAGGAAAGTCGCCTCTGCCCAGAAGTCTATAAGGATGGGAACACTTTGTCTGTGTATGTTTTGACCAACCCATAGAGTACTTGGCTTCCTGGTGAAAAATGTGTGGCTTAGGATTCATCATCTTCTTTGTAAAACTATTTTTGAAGAATAAATATAAACAGTTGCACGTGAGCAGCCATCACACAGGCTGCATTTTATTACTTCACACTTTTCCATATGCCTGGGTCCGAGTAGAGACAGGAGTCTCTGGATGTCCATGGATGCTCATCTATAAACCAGGGCAGCTCAGAGCTTCTAAATCCCAATTAGGCGGCTCAAACAGACTGAAATGCCACAAATGCACCCTAGTGGTTTTTTTTTTTTCCCATGGGAAGTCAGAGAAGTGGGAAATATTTCAAGCCATTTGGTACGCTCGCATAACCCCTTTGTGCGAAATCCTGCACTAACAATCTGCAATTAAAGTGAAAGTGAGTAAAAATAGAATGACCTCTCACTTCCACACCAGCTGTGCGTGGTTGACTCTGATGGATGAATGTGCTTTACATCTGACCCATCCACAATGACGGAGGACAGAAGAGGTGCCAACTTTCTACACAGTGTACGTATTGGAGGCAGGTTGCCGCTGTAACATTAATGGCAATCATTAGCTAAAATGGAAGCCATGGCTATATACAATATGCAAGTCAACAGCAAAGAGACACACCCACAATCTAGAATGCAGTCTAAATGTATCTTCTGTGACAAACATGGTTTCCCAGATAATGTCTTCTAGCTGCGTAAAAACACCCCAAATTTGGGGTCATCCCCCAATTTAGGCTTAACTATTTGGTCTCTGGGATTGGGAATTGTCACTAGCTTCATGAGAAAAGTTGTTCCGTAGGATGGAAGAAGTCGTTATACAACAAAATGTACTTATTTCGGTGCTTGGTGCTATGAGTTATCTCCGCTATTCCCTCTCCTTTCATTCAGTATAAAAATTTCAGGGTTGCTTTGCTAATATCATTACAACATTATTATGCCGTGATTCTTTAAAACGTTGCTGAGATGCCATCAGATAGTTTTCCTCTGACATTTTATAAACTCTATGATTAATGTGTAGAGTGGTGGTCATTTGATGACTAAAAATAGCCACCCGAGGAATTTTTCTGAGATCAAATCACCACATGTGTCAAACAGTTCAAGTGGACCTGGGCTACTTGGCAGAGGAAACAGCCTGTGAGTGAAAATAATCAGTCAATGAACTGAGACTGCAAACTAAACAGAGGCCACATGCCACTCTGCTTTGCGCTGGGGGGACTTTTTGCAAGGGGTGAGCGTGAAAGAATAAAGTGGAGCCTGATTTGAAGGCATGGAAGGGCCCACAACTGCTTTTGACAAAAGATTAATGTCAAGGCATTTTGGCAAGGTGACTGTATGAGCTCTCCTCCTTAAAAAGATTGCTCTTGCTCTAGTTGGAGGGTAACTGGAAGGAAACAAGTTTCCTGGATAAGACCTTGTAAGCGTTTAAAGACAGTAGAGTGAAAATGTGGAGAAAGAAAAAACAAAAGCAACTGTCGGAGTGCGGAGATGGAGGGTGGAAGCTGGGGTAGCAGGGAAGAGAGTGTCAATGATGACTGTGTGTGTGTCTGTGTTTGGAGTACAGGCATGTGGTAGTCCCAGTCACAGAGTTAGAGATCACAAGAAGCGAGAAAGAAGCTGGGCGGTGGTGGTGCACACCTTTAATCCCAGCATTCAGAAGGCAGAGGCAGGTGGAGCTTGGTGAGTTTAAGGCCTGCCTGGTCTACAGAATGAGTTCCAGGACAGCCAGGACTACACAGAGAACCCTGTATCTAACAACAACAGGAACAAAAAACAAAACAAAAAGAAAGAAGAGGAGGAGGAAGAGGAAGAGAAGGAGGAGGATGAAGAAAAAGGAAGAAGGTGGAGGAGGAAGAGGAAGAGGAAGGAAGGAGGAGGAAGAGGAAGAAGAAGGAGGAGGAGGAGGAAGAAGAAGAAGAGGAAGAAGAAGAGTAGTTAGCTACTGTTGGACATGCCCACACATGACATGCATATGGAGTCTGAGTCTGAAGTTAGTGAGTGTGGTCTTGACAACTTTAGATTGAAATCTGCCCAGGAGATTAATAAAGCATACTTCTGGGTGTGCTTATGAGGACATTTCCAAAGATGATTGACATGTCTGCCTGCTTCCTAACAGCCATGGGTTAACCATCTCTGCTTCACCAAGCTCTTATACCATAATGTTTCACACAGCCCAGATCAACAGAGCCAGTCCACTGTGGACCGAAACCTTTGAAACTGTGGACCAAAATGAACAATCGCTGTCTTAAATTACTTTCCTTGAGAATTTTGTGACCACAGTGAAAAGCTGACTAAAGCTGGGAAAGCTGAGCCAGGGATCCAGCAATTTATAAGCATGGCAATAAACTGCCACAGTCTGTTGAGGTGCATGAGATCGCTTGCGTTATTCAACTTTCCACCATAGTAAAAAAAAAAAATACATGAGATAAATTAACTTAAAATGAGCCTGGAGAGATGGCTCAGTGGTTAAGAGAACTGGCTGCTCTTGCAGAGGACCCAAGTTTGAGTCCCAGCACCCACAGGGTGGCTCACAACCATCTGAAACTCCAGTTCCAGGAGATCCGACGCCCTCTTCTGACCTCGGTGGGCATCAGGTACCATTGGTCTCAGCCAGCACAGTAAACCATGGTGGGTTTCTATGGAAGAGGAAGTGGTCAGCAGAAAGCAAAGAGAGAGGAGGATTTGAGATCCTAATATCCCCTTAAAGAGTGTGACTCCAAGAACCTGACTTCCTCCCTCTAGACCCCACCTCCTGAAGATTCTACCACCTTCCAATACTGCCATAGACTGGCGTCCAAACCTTTAATACATGGGCCTTTGTGAACTATTCATGTCAAAACTACAGCATTGCTCCAGTGAGAAAGTAGTATTAAAAAACAGAGAAGCAATCAAATGGGCCTGAGAAGAGGCAGAAGAAGAAAGGAGTTTAGGGGAACTGTAATGACGATAGATTTTAAGTCAGCTCGCAGAATTGTGTGCCTTAGAGAGATGTGAAGTAGGCTAAATTCCTGGAAGAATTGAGTTTGACCTAGGAGAAAGCGAGTCAGGTTCGTTTTATTTTTTTCCAATACTAGGGATTGAGCCCAGGGCCTTGTACATGCTAGGGAAACACTCTGCCTCATACTATACCACCAGCTTGGAAGCTGAGTTTATAAAGGGGGGGTGTCAAGAATCATCATCTATAGCCACATTATGAAATATTATCTATCATAGAGCTGAAGATAGAGTGTGGTCCTCATAGAAAAAACAGGAACTATGGAAAGAGAAGACACATTATTCATTCAAGTTGCTTTAAGTTATATAGGAGTGGAGATTGTAGGGTGAAGATAAGATGGTTCTGTAGTACATTTACCCAGATGAACCATACATCTCCTGGGGAGAGAAAAAGACAACGGAGAAGCCTCAGTTCTGGAAACAGTTTGAAGAAGTGGAAATCAGGATGACTGGGGTGTTGGAGTCATCTGCAGAAGGGAGACATTAGTTCTCATGAGAGCTACCATCTCACACATGCTTTTCATGTGGCTTCAAATCCATTGTCTCCTTTGAGCCTCAAAACAACATCGTGAGTATGGTTTAAAAATAAGGAAAGTGAGTCTCAGAGACCCCAGGACTGTCCACATCCAGCAGAATGGCAAGGCAGAGTATAAACCCATATTTGTGGAACCTCAAAGCCTTTGCTCTTTTCATGGCCACAGAATTGCTTGTGTCAGAAACATCTGTTTGTGAGCAGCAGGGCCTCACCAATAGGCCTGACTTAGTCTGTTTTCTGTTGCCAACACAAAATACTCAAGACTTACAAACAACAGAAATGTATCTCCTATAATTCTCGAAACTGGAAAAAGCCAAGATCACCGTGCTGGTATCTCCCCAGCGTTTCCTCTTCTGAGGAGGGCATTATCCCCACATTATAACATGGCAGATGATATCACACGGCAAGGCAAAGCAAGCAAGCATCAACTTTTCTTTATGATTATTACAATAATCCACCACGCCATGAATGGGCTGAGCTTTCATGGCTTAGTCACCTACAAAATGTCCCACTTCTCCCACCTTATTAACATACAGATTTGAGGATAAATTTCTAGGACATACATTTCTTGGGACATACCCATACCAAAGCAGGGCTACCATGGGAACAGGCTCCAGGTGTGTAGGAAAAATCAGGCCCAAGTCAACCAAGCTACTGGGCTCACAGGCAGGGGACATGACACTTGATGTTCTGCAGGGGATTGTGGTGTGAGGAAGGAGGCTAATTAGAAAAAGGGACAAAGCCCAGCTTCTAGGGCTTGCACCAGCTAAGAGGAGGTAAAGCAAGGATGGGAGCTGTAAGATACCGCTGGTGATCACTAGCAATACTGAACAGGGAAATGATATGTAGCATCCATATGCTACATGAAAAGATAGAACCATCCATCTTAAAGGGATACTCCTTAAGACACAGGTTGCTAAAAGGGAGGTGAAGCAACAGGATGTTCTAAGGGGAGGTTAATGTCCACTCCTGCTGGGAAGCTATTTAAGTACAGGAAGTAAACAACACAATAGCTTCAGGAAATCCCTGAAGCTGACTGAATTCATTAGGTCCCTCCTTCCTCAAGCATATTGAGCAGTAAGGACCGCTGAGAGACATTCTCAGATAAGTAGCTGAGCTACCTAAAAGAGGCTCAGACCACCTGAACGTCCTGGAACAGACACCCTCATCCCCCCAAGATCTATTATTTTTTGTTTACTGTTACAGTACAGTGATAAACACATTGTGGATTCCGTCCACGGCATCCGTCTCATAACTCTGGCCTGCTTAGTCTGCAATTACGTCACAAGACTTTCCTCATTCCAGAGGGTCCTGGAGAGAGGAATTCTGCACAGGGAGGACACGGCCTGTGAACAGTCAGGCCTAGGCAATGGCATTGCCATAAGTTGAAGAGGACAGAGTTTCCGGGGCAGCTGGATGCAGAGAGGTCCCTGGAGGGTGGCACACCCAAAGGGGGTGGAGACTGCACCTTCCCTCCTGCCTCGTCTTGTGTATCACTTCATCTGTGTCCTCCACATTAGCCTCTGTAACGAGCCAGTGATGTGTTTCCCTGAGCTCCGTGAGTCTCTCAAGAAATTAAACTCCAGGAAGGAGCTGGTTGCAGGTAGCCTGATTTGCGGCCAGGTGGGCAGTGCCAGTACTGACTTGGACGGGGGAAGGTGCAGCTGGCCGCTGCTGCAGAATTGCATGTCTACTGCTGGGAAGAGATGGTCAGACCTTCTGAGGTCAAAGGAGCCTTCTTTGTTGATGGTTGTGTGGGTATCGGGACCACCTCGACCAGCAAGGAAGACGCAACACCGAGCTCTTCTTCAAGCTGTTTATTCAGGCCTTTTACAATCTTTTTCTGTGACCCTTCTTCTTTGTCTTACTGCCCGTGAAGGGAGCCCGTCCCAGCCTTTATAGGTCTCATTCCACCGACCACCACACGCCACGTGGGATCCCAGGATAGGTACATGTATGCCATAGCAAGCCGTAATCGAATACCAAAGCCAAATACGGAGCTGCTTTTCTCTAAACGTCCCGCCGGGCGGGAAGGCAGGGACAGGATGTCAGCGCCATCTTAAAGGCGCAGCAGCGCGGTGAAACGGCTCTCCACATGTGGGAACAGAGAAAAGGCAAGACAGGCACTTATATGTCTCCTAATATTCCATGTGGGAGAATTGAGATGAAATGTGATTGTTTTAAAAATCCATGTTTTTTTTTTTCCCTTCCTACAGACATTCCAGTCTTTATTCTTCAAATACACTTAGTCGAAGAAACTAGCAGGATCTGCTCCCCCAAGAAATTTCAAGGAGTGGACACCATTTTTCTTCAGAGCTCAACACGTCTTCCTTCAGTAGGTTTTTTCTTACAATCAACCACCACCCCTACACCACTACACATGTGGTCTTAGTTAGGGTTTCTATTGCTGTGAAGAGATACTATGACCACAGCAACTCTTATAAAGAAAAACATTCAGTTGGGGCTGGCTTACAATTTCAAAGGTTCAGTCTATTATCATCATGATGGTGGGGAGCATGGCAGACATGGTGCTGGAGAAGGAGCTGAGAGTCCTGTATCTTGCAGGCAACAGGAAGTTGACTGATACACTGGGTGGTATCCTGAGCACAGAAAACCTTAAAGCCTGCCCCCACAGTGAAACACTTCCTTCAACAAGGCCATACCTACTCCAACAAAGCCACACCTCCTAATAGTGCCACTTCCTATGAGATTATGGGGGCCAATTACATTCAAACTACCACAACTGGCAATCTACTCCTAAAGCTATTCTGAAGCAGGTTCCCATGTAGAGCCATCTTTTTTTTTTTTAAATCATATCTTCTTCTTGTGGTGATAAAGAAAAGATCATGACCATTGTAAAGACAGAGACATCCCTGACTCACTGATGCTTGGTCACCCACCTCTACACTTCTTGCTTCCAGAAGAAAATAACCCACCATCTGCTAACACCACAGTGACCTGGGTTCTCTGCCACAATCAGCCGTCTGTATTTCTGATCGTACTTGGTTTTCATCAGCTTTCCGTGAAGCAGATAGCTTTTGTCATGAGTTTCCTTCCATAATACACAGCACTGATTGAAAATCAAAATATTCCTTGACACGAACGTCAGTGTGAGAACAGCTCACAGAGTGATTCCTTAAAGCTTCCCTGAGCCAGGCAGTGGCAGCACACACCTTTAATCCCAGCACTCAAGAGGAGGGAGCAGACAGATCTCTGAGTTCAAAGCCAACTTGGTCTATAGAGCGAGTTCCAGGACAGCCAGAGAAACCCTGTCTTGAAAAAAAAAAGTAAATAAATAAAAAATTTCACTGAAATCCAAATCTAAAACACAGTCCTTCGGTTCTCTTCTGAATGACTTGATCTATTGATTTACCTCCAAGTATACTTACAGTTCATGAAGGGGGTCTAGAGTTTGATTCTGGGGTCTCTGACTGTTAATATTACTGAAACTTCACATCATCTCAAATACTAGCATAAACATTTCTGAACTGTGAATATCTTCTGTGGTAGGTGAGACTCTGCTTTCTCTCAAATTGAAATAAGAATGGTATAATCTGTTTAATCCACTTAATAAAATTCCTGCTTCATTTCAAAAGAGCTAAAATATTTAAGTCCCAAATAATATACAAAGCGAAGACAATTTTTTTGGTAGTAATTAATGACAAAAGATGGAAAATTTGCCTCCTCTCACGCTTATTCTAGAAAGGTGCAGGGGCCTTAGACCCATATCTCTCGGTGTGTGGGCTATAAGCCAGAGGCATTGACTAGGCTACTGGGAGTTTGTGAACAATGTGGAGGGCTCCAGTCCTACCTACTGAGTCAGAACCTGAATGTCAACAAGGGCTACAGGGCTCTGTGTGCGTCTTAAAGTGAGAACACCAACTTCCTAGTGTTTCCCAGCCTTCTCTTTGTTACCACCACCCACTAAGGGAGACATTGGTTCATCTGCCTCCAGGGTAGGAGTGTAACACCAACTCATCAAAGAAGAGTGTGGATAGTAACAAGTTCTGAGAAAGGAAAATATGAAAGAGGGCCATTCTTAGGCTCAGGACTGGATTCTTTATCCCAACCTGCGTCACCGTGGTTCTGTCTTACAGGAGTTTTCCTAACAAAAACTATTCTCTTAGGTGAAATTTCTCAAATTGTGGATTTCTTGGAGTCTGGTGACATTCTTTCTTTCTTTTTGGTGACATTCTTTATTTCTCCCCTGCTCCCGGAAATACCATATTTTAATTCCGATGACAATCTTTAGAAATAAAATTATCAGAGCCACGTGAGCCTCTGAGGACATCCACGCAGTGTGTACACTTCTAACGAGGATGCTGTCTGGCCAAAAGCTTCAGTTTGGAAAGAGGAGTGTGCTGAGAAGGTGAGTTCACTAATCCATGGTCCCAGTTTTCCATTCAAAGGAATCTGGCCCACTGCTATTGTGAGCAGGTTCCACGGTTGTACACACTAACTCGCCAAGTCCTGTTAGCAGCAAGCGTGGGAGTGAATGTACAGCGATGCGCGTTTTCTATGCCTTATTCAACTGGTTACCCCTCTAACGCACCTCTCAAACGCGCTATGACGTTACTATCACCATCTAGGCAGGTTGCTTTCACTGCACTGATTTGAAAACCTGGGATCCACGGATTTCTCACTGACAGCTCTGCTTATGTATGAAGTGAAATGCTGCTGAGCTAGAAAACGGCTTTTAAAATGTCAAGATCATCTTGTAACGGCGGTTCTCAACCTTCCTCATGCTGAGGCCCTTTAATACAGTTCCTCATGTTGTGGTGGCCCCCAACCATAGAATTATTTTGTTGCTACTTCATAACTGTAGTTTTGCCACTGTTATGAGTCGAATATGAATATCTGATAAGCAGAATAGTGTTTATGCAACCCCTGCGAGGGGTTGTGACCCACAGGTTGAGAACCACTGCTTGGAAAGTATTCTTAGGTGAAGAGGTATTAGTGACATTAAAATCACATTAGTACAACTGAAGTCAGAGAAAGGAACAATAAAATCAGACATTGGACAGCTTTTAAAATTTAGTTTCAGCCGGGCGGTGGTGGCGCACGCCTTTAATCCCAGCACTTGGGAGGCAGAGCCAGGAGTATCTCTGTGAGTTCAAGGCTAGCCTGGTCTACAGAGCTAGTCCAGGACAGGCTCCAAAGCTACAGAGAAACCCTGTCTCGAAAAACCAAAAAAAAAAAAAAAATTAGTTTCAACAAAATATCCTTCCCCATCATACTAAAACAGTCAATTTGAATATTTCAGTTTTATAGCTTTATTTATATTCATTTATAGTTTGTTTCAGCTTTATAACTATGTAATAACTATAAACACGAGGAGTTTATATCTTACTTTACATTATTTGAGTAACATTATAATAAAAATAATTCAGTAATAAAGGTTTATGATCACTATTTATCTTAAAAGAAAATGTCCATTAAAAACATTTTTAAAAGCCATAAGAGATTTCGATGATTTTCATCTTTCATTAGTTCTCATTATGTAAAGTTAAATGTTCTAATAAAAATAGGGCATGAAAGTGGAAAAAAATAAATACACAGAATGTGAAGAAACTTCTCTCAAGTGGTAATATTTAATTAGTTCAATGGTTTTGTTAGAAAATAAGGAAGCAATTGTCAGGAAATGAAAGAGGTATCTGGTTTTAAATTTGAGAAGCATCCCTTTAAGGGGGCTGCCCCTCTGATTCTTCCCACCTGGGGACTTAGCATCTAGACCGATAAGTTAGATGGGTTTTACTCAATTTTGGTGTCTACCTTTAATCTTGCTTGAAAAAAGTTATTTAATGGGGTATTTTATTGCGATAACAAAATGCATTTGGCTAAAACAGCCAAACTCACACCACAAAATAAGAACTGTTAGCTCATTTGTAGTTTCTCTTCTTCCAAAAAGGGTTTTAGTAGTTTTAAATATAAATAAACATTGCAAGAAGAAAGGAAAGGAAAGAGTGAGAGGAACAGGGAGAAGGAAGCTCAAGGAGTCACAGGGGGCCAAGTGAGGCTGGACACAGATACCCACGCTGAAGCCCTCCTTGAGAACCTTGCCTCTTCTACTCATTCATATATCCCTAGCACCTTCCAGAGCCTGACATTTTTTACATATTCAAAACCACAAATGAATGAAATGATTCATAAAAGTGCATCACAGCAGGAAGAGGGAAGATTGTAATTCACAAAGCAATACAGGGATAAATCATTTGTGCAGTGAATATGCTACTTCATCTCAAGTTCTTTCCCGTGAGAAAGTACTGCTGGTTTGTATTTTCTCTCATAGTTAGTTCAGGTGTTAGCATAGTTCATGTATCCAGTGCAAAGAACTGAAAACAAAAATCATCAAGATTTGGATCTCTTTTCAATAGAGATCAATACTGAATTTAAATTACTTTCCAAATGTACCTATAGCTAATAACACGGAAAAAAATAATTACGCTTCCTCCGATCTTCCATTATGTACACTGAAATCTGGGGAGCTTTATAATTCAGCTAAGGAAGATTCCAAATAATTTGTACCTAATTTGGGCACAGTACATGTCCTGGTTAGTATTCATTGACAACACAATCTAAATTCCCCCGGGAAGAGAAAACCTCAACAGAAGAATTGTCTAAATCACACGGTCCTGTGGGCAAATCTGTGGGACATTTTCTTGATAATTGATATAGGAGGGCCCAGCCCACTGTGGACGGTACCATCCCCGACAGCTTGTCCTGGGTTGTGTAAGAAATCTGCCTGAATAAGCCAGAGAGTGAGCCAGTCAGTAGTGTTGTTCATCCATGGCTTCTGCTTCAGTTCCTGTCTTGAGTTGTTGCCCTGACTTCTCTTAGTGATGAAGTGTGACCTGGAAACACAAGCTGAAACACTTTCCCTCCCCAAGTTGTTTCTGGTCATAGCGCTTCTCACAGTGTGGTGATTTGAGTGAGGATTGCCCCCACAGGCTTGTGTGTTTGCATGGTTGTTCCCCAGTTGGTGGAACTGTTTGGGAAGGATGAGGGGGTGTGGCCTTGTTGGAGGAGGTGTGTCCCTGGCAGCATTTGGAGGTTTCGAAAGACTTGTACCGTTCTGGGTGTGCCGGCTTTGCCTCCTGACTTTTGATCAAGCTCTGAGCTCTCAGCTCTTCCGGGCGCCATGGCATTGCTCCAGCATCATGGACTCTAATCCTCTGAAACTCTAAGCCCAATTCAACATTTTATCTTATGAGTAGCCTTGGTCATGGTGTTTTGTCAGAGCGATAAAAAAAAGTAACTAAGACACACAGCAACAGAAAGTGAACTGGGACAATACTACTGTTGTCGGGTATATGCCTATGGGTATGACATCATCTTGTGAGCAATGGATGGGTCATGGGTTACATAGCTGAAACCCATTTTCTTCTCCCACGTGATAAGGATAGGTTCCCTACCACATACCCCTTACTCCACAGCCTTTAGCCCCGCATACCTTTCCCCCACAATGTGAACTTTGCATAGACTGAAATTTTCCACAGCACAACCCATTCACAGGATAATTTGCTATGCCCCAGGTGGTCAGGTCTTCAGGGGATAACACAACAGAATGGTTACAGAGCATGTGCAAAAGCCTCTCCATCCCTCCATGAGGTTTATCAGGGGCTGTCCATTGTAACAGTGGTCGACCCAGGGTTGGCCAGGGGATTCCAACAAGGTCACAGGAGAACTGGTATAGGGATACTTGAGGAAAAAGCTTTACTTCTCTGCTTGTACCACTCATTTGGCCTGGGATGGTCGAAAACCATCGACCTGTGATGGTTACTGTTATGTGCCAGGTTGCCTGGACCCTGGTGCCCAGATACAGGAATGAACATTATTCTTAGTATTTTAATGAGATCAATACTCAAGCAGTTGGGGTTCAATAAGACAGATTACTTTCCATGATGGGACAGAGGGCTCACCCAATCAGGTGAAGGTCTGTATAGAAGAAAGACCGACTTTCCTTGGGTGGGACAGAATTCTCCAGCCTGGTGGGCTTTCAGCTTTACCTTCTCCTGTCTTTCCAGTCTAGTGGCCCACCGTTCAGAATTTGGGTCTATATCCTCTATAATCCTGGGAGCCAATTTCTTAAAATATGTCAGGCAAATGTGTGTACATACACTGTCTTAGGTAGGATTACTATTGCTGTGATGAAACACCGTGACCAGAGCAACTTGGGGAGGAAACTCAAGCAGGGCAGGAACCTGGAGGCAGGAGCTGATGCAGAGGCCATGGAGGGGAGCTGCTTACTGGCTTGCTCCTCATGGCTTGTTCAGCCTGCTTTCTTATAGAACCCAGGACCACCAGCCCAGAGATAGCGCCACCCACTATGGGCTGGGCCCTCCCCCATCAATCACTAATTAAGAAAATACCCTACAGATTTCCCTATAGCCCTCCCTCTCTTGTGGAGTCATTTTCTCAACTGAGGCTCCCTCCTCTCCAATGACTCCAGCTTGTGTAAAGTTGACATAAATCTAGCCAGCACATACATACATACACATGGTCAGTTGGCTGTTTCTCTGGAGGACACTGACCAAAATACCATCTTCTCCATCTCTTAAAGTTAGTTACAAAGATGGGGCCAACTCAGAAAGAAAGACAGACAGACAGATGGACTGACAGAAGGAGTAAACCATACATTTCCCATCTGTTTCGGAATCCTTTTGCTTAAGCTTAGGTTTCTGCTATATGAAAACCAAGTCTCAACTACTACAGATTTTAATTTCTCCTTATTCAGACTCAGTGGCAAGGGATATCTGAACTGATCATATTAGTTTATAATAAACACCACAGCAATGTCCATGTAAAAATGAGTCCCAAATCACTGTAGTGTGTCCTATCTATATGTGACTTATAATAACATTTTTTTAAATAGCATTGCATTCTAAAGGTCCAAAAGGAATTTTATCACGAGCTGTATTCGACCCTGGAGTGTATCTGGGGGGCAGCTTTGCCCTGTAGGAAGTGAAGCTGTCAAATCTACCAGCTACAAATGTTACTGAGTAACCTGAGCACGTGTGCATCTGCCTCACGAAGCCCGTTACGTTCATTCCTTCAGGATTGCCAGCGTAGAATGTCAGTTCCCACAAGCTTTCCAAAAGTTACAGTAAAAGCGAGGCTCGAGATCCAGATTACACTCTGGATTTTAGGACTAAGAATAACTATTCTCCTTTAATACTTCAGTTCCTGGTTTAGTGTTAGAACGAGACCTTACTTTTCCCCTGTGGCCGTGTGGATCTGCCATTAGAATGAATCTGTCTTCCCCACTGCTGGTCCTGCCTAAGCTGAACAAATTGCCAGCTCAGTATTCTAACCACTGGTGTTCAGATGCTCTTGAAATTGGTCAGTTTTGCAGCAACATTCACTTCAGAGAGGTCGTTGCTTTCCCATAGGAGGAAGAAAAGAAAAGGCTTCACATTGCTTATGACTATTTATTAGATGCAAATATTCAAATATTCAAACAAAGCCACCAGAACTATTCTGTCTTCCTGTGCAGAAAGACAGATGCATTACATGGTTATATTCAAAGAGAAAAGAGTCAAGCTTTGGAAAACTTTATTCCAATTTAACATTTCCTTTACACACAGAATAAAGCAATCGCTTCAGACTTACTTAGCATCTGCTATAAAAGAAATTAAGTTTATCAAAACATCACACACAAATGGGTACAATAAAGCAAACAGTCTTACCAGCCCTCCTCCATTGCAAATGTTAGAAGTCCAATGATCAGCTGCCAGATATTATTTTCCACATTGTAAAATATTGTTCCATAACAAAACTTGCTGGGAAGGTTGGGGTAATGTCTCTGATACCAAGGCACCAAGATTCATCTTGGATTTTCAAAATCTGAATTACACTGGCACATTTTGTTTCCAATCTGAAATCTACACTGCCCTAGCTTTCTACGAGCATGTCTGTGGAGGCATTTGGGAAATGTGTATCTGTGCAGACAATGCAACATGAGCACAGAGTCTATGCTGGAGTTTTCCACGGGGCAGAAAATGGTCACAGCACTTCAAGTTATCACAGCCTGGGATGAGTGGCTTGTAGCAGCAATGGTCCACATAATGTAGTGTCCTCTTAACCCCAGCATGGGGGTCACACCACATTGAAGAATAACGCAAGAGAGACCCAGGTGATTTCGCCACTGGCAGTTTCTTTACGTCGGTGCGGAGTGATTGGTAACTTTGGCTCTTCATGAATTGAACCAGCATGCCTAAGATGTCAAGCCACACGTTGCTGTGAGCTTTTCAGTTCTAACTCAAAGACTAAACAATTCTGTATTAAGAGAACACTGTGACACCATTTCATAGCTGGAAGAACGGCAATTTGACCAGAAACTTCATCCACATCTGGGTTCTAGCTAGAGGCAGATATTTTGCATGCGGCCCACAAAAGAATCAAAAAAAAATAACATCCAAGATTCATCACAGCCCAAGAGCTTCCTGACTAGATTAGCACTGGTGACGATGAAGAGCCAACGGGTCACATTTAAGAATTCTGCTAACTCAGCAACAGGACTCTTCCAAACCATCATGGGTGGCCGAATGATGGCTGTGCCAAAGCCAGCGCTCTGGAGTGGCCCTGCAGAACAGAGAGATGGAAAGTTTAATTAAAGCAACTCCTCGGGAGCTAGAGGTTCACCCTTGTTGTTTAATTAAACGACAGCCATCTCAGAGAACTGAACATCTCAGTGATATATCTTATTTTTCGGGTACCCTTTATCTGAATTTTGGACTCTTCTCCACCCTGGATAATTCTAGAGATGCAGAAAGACAATGGTGTGTAGGTGAAGCCTCAGTTTTGGTGTTATCTGTGTGACTGTGCAAGCATCTGGGATACTGGGCTGCCCTCCGATTAGCAGAGCCCTGAGGATTCTTCCCACCTTCTAGGAACTAAACTGCAGCTCTGCTGTCTGGTGAGGGCTTCCTACAACCTTAGCTCTTCACGCTTATTCGTGGGGGGATTGGAGACAATCCTAGGCCAGTGTAGGAGAGGAAGGAGTCACGGAGCCGATTATCTGCTTCCCACTCCCGCCCCACCCCAGTCTCTCCCCTCTGGGTTGAAATATACTCTACAGGCCCAGCCCAGTTTGCTTTCTCTTGCTGTGATAAACACTCTGACAAAAAGCAACTTGGGGACGGGAGGGTTTATTCATCTTAGAGGTCATGGCCCATCATCTGGGAAAACCAAAGTAAGAACCAAAGGGAGGTAGTGAGACCATAGAGCAATGTGCTACCTGGCTTGCTCAGCCTGCTTTATTACAGCACCCAGGACCACCTGCCCACAGGTGGTACCACCCACAGTGAGCTGGGCCTTCCTCCATCAACCATTAATCAAGAAAATGCCCCCACAGGCTTGCCTACAGGCCTTCTGAAGGAAGCAATTCCTCAGCTGTGGTTCCCTCTCCCTAGGTGACTCTACTTTGCGTCAAACTGACAAAAATACTGAAGCCAAGTACTCTGCTCTAGATGGTTCTGTGTCCTACCCTGGAATCCCTTCCCTTTAGCCCATCCTCACAGAATGAGGTATAAATGAAGGTAACCTGAGAGCTACTAAGCCTCAGCTATCCCAACTAACATTTCCTTTGGGTCTGCCTCAATATTTCTGTACTTTAAATATTGAAATAAAACCTTTGAAAAGACGGGAAGATGAAACTCTGTAATGCACTCAAGGTGAAGTTCAAATGTGTGACCTGGAAGCAAAATCATTCACTCAAGTCATATCCAGTGACACTCTATCACGGTCAGTCAGACTCATAAAGGATTGAGGTATTCTTGGCTGAGATATGGACCCACCACAGCATCCATCAACCAATCAACAAACAGCCAATGAAAGTGTGGTGTACACACCCTGCAGAATACTACTCAGCTTTAAAAAGAAAGGAGTCTACCATTTGCAGGAACATGGATCAATCTGGAAGACATCGTGTAAAGTGAAACAAGCCAGGCGCTGGGAGAAACATACTATGTTTATTTCACTTTACATGATCTCATGGACAGGTAGAGTCTAATGAAGTTGAATTTGTGGAAGAAGAGGCTAGACAATGGTCGCCAAAGCCCAGAGTAGTAGTGGGTGGGGAGGGAAGGAAGAGAGGGTGCATATAAAGTCACAGACAGGAGGAATCAACAACAATGCACTCCCTGTGAAATAACGGAGAGGGAATTTCAAATGTCTCACTGTAAAAACATGGAAGGTGAGTGGCAGGGGGATAATGCGTAGCTTCACTTAAACAATCCACATTGTAAATGTCTACCGAACATCACATGCCCCACGAGTGTACCAGTATGACTTGTCAATCAAGTGGTGATAATGGCTGTGAGGATGGCTCAGTGAGGAAGCACACTTGTTCACAAGCATAAAATAGACCCCCAGCACCCACATTAGAAAGAAAAATAAACGGACATGGTTGTGTTTACTGGCAACCCCAGCAATGAGGGAAGATCACTAGTGAGTTTTTTTGTTTGTTTGTTTAACAAAAGATTCTTTCTCAAGGGATTATGGCAGAGAGTCATAGAGGAAGACATTCTGTGTCTTTCTCAGGCCTTTACATGTTCACATGCGGGTACATGCACTCACACTCACATGCAACACACACACACCCGCCACCACACCACTGCTACCACCACACCATACGTACACAAATTATTTTTATATTAATTCTATTTTATGACGGGAAAGTTTAGCACAGCTGAGAAAGATCAGAATGATGGCATTTGCATGAGAGGAAATTCAGAGCACATGTCAACCATATGTTTTCAAAAGTAGAAAGTGAGATTCTATTTTTCTTGTGTGTGTGTGTGTGTGTGTGTGTGTGTGTGTGTGTGTGTATGTGTGCAGGTGCCCATGCACATGTGTGTGTGTGTGTGTGTGTGTGTGTGTGTGTGTAGTCTAGAAGGAAGGTTTAAATATCATTCTTGAGAGCCATCGACCTTGTTTTTTTGAAGACAAGGTTTCTCATTGGCTTAAGACTTGTAGATTAGGCTAGGTTGATTAGCTAGTGATCCCCAAAGATCTGCAGTCCCTGCCTCTCCAGTGTTGGGGATATAAGTGTGCACCACTGTGCCCTGATTTTTGCCTGGGTGCTAAGGAAACAGTTCTCATGCTTGCAAGGAAAATGCTTTACCAACTAAGCTATTTCCCAGGCCCTCTCTATATTTAAGCAACCTAAACAGACATTTACGTTTGAAGTAGCATGGACTCAGAACACAGGTCTTTAGTTCTTTGTCACAAACTCTTTTTATTTGACGATTTGGGAAAGTTTAGCATGGCTGGGAAGGACCGGGATCTCGCATGAGCCACACACAGAGATGGGGAAAGAACAGGGGTGCACATTGAGCTACAGAAAAAAGGAAGGGTGGGAAATAAAGACAGAGCCTACATGCCCCTAGGAAAGCTGCTTTTATAAGAGCAACAGACTTTGTGCCTATTGGTGAGGGAGCTAGAGACAGGGAGTCAGTAGCATGTGGTCCCAAGATACAGCCCCGGGGGTAGGAGAAATGAAGACATTATGTGGGAAAGAGTATCAGCATGGAGATGCTTTCTTTTTTCCTCATTGTACAGTTTTGGCTTCTTTGTCAAAAATCAGGTGTTCACAGGCGTGTGTATTAATGTCAGGATCTTCAATTTGATTCTGTTGGTCCACATGTAGGTTTTTATGCCAATAACAAGCTGTTTTTATTACTATAGCTCTATAATAGAGCTTGTAGTCAGGGATGGCGATGCCTCCAGAAGTTGCTTTATTGTAAAGGATTGTTTTAAATATCCTAGGTTTTCTGTTTTTCCATATGAAGTTGAGTATTGTTCTTTCAAGGTCTGGGAAGAATTGTGTTGGGATTTTGATGAGGATTGCATTGAATCTGTAGATTGCTTTTGATAAGATTGAAATTTTTGTTATGTTGGTTCTACCTATCCATGATCATGGGAGATCTTTCCATTTTCTGACATCTTCTTCAATTTCTTTCTTCAAGGACTTAAAGTTCTTGTCATACAGGTCTTTCACTTGTTTGGTTAGAGTTACCCCAAGGTATTTTATATCATTTGTGGCTTTTATGAAGAGTGATGATTCTCTGATTTCTTTCTTGGCCCGTTTATTATTTGTGTATATGAGGGCTACTGATTTTTTTTAATTAATCTTGACTCCTGCCATATTACTGAAGGTGTTTATCAGTTGTAGGAGTTCCCTGGTAAAATTTTTGGGGTCACTTATGTAGACTATCATATCATCTGCAAATAGCGAAAGTTTGACTTCTTCCATTTCAAATTTGTATCCCCTTGATCTCCTTATGCTGTCTTATTGCTCTAGCTAGAACTTTGAGTACTACATTGAATAGATATGGGGAGAGTGGACAGCTTGTCTTGTTCCTGATTTTAGTGGAATCACTTTGAGTTTCTTTCCATTTAATTTGATGTTGGCTGTGGGGAGGGGATGGGGGATGAGAACATGAGGGAATAAGATGGTTCAGCTAGGGGAGGGATGGAGTGGGAGAGCAATGAAAGAGATATCTTGATAGAGGGAGACATTATGGGGTAAGGGAGAAATCTGGTGCTAGGGAAATTGCCAGGAATCCACAAGGACAAACCCAGATTAGACTGGGCAATCGTGGTGAGGGTTCTTGAATTGGCCTACTCTGGTAATCAGATTGATAAATATCCTAACTGTCATCATAGAGCCTTCATCCAGTAACAGATGGAAACAGATGCAGAGATCCACAAGCAAGCACCAGACCGAGCTCTGGGAGGCCAGTCGAAGAGAGGGAAAAGGGATTACATGAGAAAGGGGAGTCAAGATCATGATGAGGAAATCTACAGAGACAACTGAACCAAGCTCCTGGGAACTCACAAACTATAGATCAACAGCTGTGGAGCCTGCATGGGACCAGACTAGACACTCTGCATATGGGAGACAGTTGTGTAGCTGGGTCTGTTTGAGGGGTCCCTGGCAGTGTGGTCAGGATCTATCCCTGGTGCATGAACTAGCTTTCTGGAGCCCATTACCTATGGTTGGATACTTTGCTCACCCTTGATGCAGTGGGGAGGGGCTTGGTCTTGTGTCAATTGAATGTACCAGGCTTAGTTGTCCCCCATAGGAGAACCTACCTTGTTGAGGAGGGGATGAGAGGTGGGTCTCGGGGGCAGTGAAGTAAGGGAGGAAGTAGGAGGAGGGATAAGAGGGGAATCTGTGGTTGGTATGTAAAATGAATTTAAAAATTAAAAAAAAAATAGTAATATCAGCATGGGGGACCCCTGAAGAAGTCAAACTCAGAATATCCATCTGGGGGCCTGAGAAAGTGATGCTAAAAGTGCCTAAGTAAGACCTGAAGTAGCTGAAGATGAATTTTTATCCCACGTTTTGGTCTAGGATAGGCCCTATAATTGTCAATAGAGTCTTAGATTGATGGTGTTGGGATCCATGCAAGAGACTGATTGAACTTGGGTCAAGTCCCACCGTGAATTTTGCTTTTCTCATTTGAGACAAAGGCTTGCTATGTAGTCCAGGCTTATCCCAAACTCTCAATCCTCCAGCCTCACTGCCCACCCCCCCCCCCCCGTATTGAGATTACAGATACATGCCACCATGCCTGACTTCTACCCTGATTTTTAACCTCATTACTGTTAAGCATGTTGTAATCTACTTTCTCTTGTGGACATCTGAGGCCTTCCACAGTTTTCCTGTGGAGTTGGTGGCGGTATACATCTTAATTTTAGGCAGGAATTTTTTTTCTTTTCAAGATAGGGTTTCTTCGTACAGTCCTGGCTGTCTTGGAACTAGCTCTATAGACCAGGTTGGCCTCGAACTCACAGAGATCCACCTGCCTCTTCTTCCCAAGTGCTGGGATTAAAGACGTGCATCACCACCACCTGGCTTAGGCAGGATAACTTTTAAAAAGTGATATCACAATAGCTTAAACAACTTAACCAAGAGCACAAAGGCTGAGTTTCTTTCCATTTAATTTGATGCGGGGAAGGGATGGGGGATGAGAACATGAGGGAACGGGATGGTTGAGCTGGTGGAGGGACGGAGTGGAAGAGCAGTGAAAGAGATATCTTGATAGAGGGAGACATTATGGGGTAAGGGAGAAATCTTAGTATACTAAGACACAGATATCAAGTCCTTAAATCTAGGACCCTGCATGACTAAACCATGGTGCCGAGTGTATACCAGAAGGTCAAGCATTCTTTTCTCCATTACAGTTTATGTTGTAACTGAAATGTTCTGAACTAAAATCTATCTTATCATTCAAATTTACTTTCTCAGTATTTCACTAAACATCTGTACAATTTCCTGTCTCTCTGGCTGTCACTTCTTGGCCAGCTTTGCCGATTCCTCCCTCCTTAAGCCTCCAAGTGTTGGCCCTTCAGAGCACTGACTCTGGAATTGGGGAGATGGATATCCATGGCTTTACACATCAACTGTCCACACTTCCTTCCCCAGCCTTCTTTCCTTTCCTAACTCTGGCCACACCACCAGCTGTGTATTCAGCAGCCCCGCGTGGATGGCGAGGAGGCCCTGCAGATACAATATGTTCTAACAGGTACTCTTCATTGCACAGCCGTCTCTGTCTCTATTCCCAAATCCACACTTTCCTGCTATTTGCCTTCTCTGTAAGTGACCCCACCGTTCACTCACTTGGTATCACTCTGAAAGTCTTTCTTGAATGTTCTTTTTCCTCTCGTCCTGTCCTCAAATGGTCATCTTTAACTTCAGAAGACATTCATCACTGCGACCATTTTCGCCACTTCCGCCTCTCCAGCCCGATTCCTGGCCTATTTAAGGTCTCAGAATGTCATATGTAGCCTAAAAAAATCTTTCCTTCACCCCGTAGCCAGCCACCCAATACAGCCTGTTATCTCCCTCCCCCAAAGCTTCCAGTGACTCCCAAACCCCATGACATCCAACCGCAGCTCTGCCTGCGGTCTGCCCACCTCCACCTGGCAGGCCCAGCTACTCAACTCCTGTTTCATTCCCAACTTCTTGCTTCCTTCTCACACATTAGTTATAATCTATTCTGTATCAGGAAGATTCATGGATCCTCTCTCCCAAGAAGATTAGTTTGTGTGTGCATGTGTGTGTGTGTGTGTGTGTGTGTGTGTGTGTGTGTGTGTGTGGTGTGAGTGTATATGTGTGTTTACATGTGTGTGGGCAACGTGTGTGTGTGTGTGTGTTTCATGCATACATGTGTGCATGTGTGTGGAGGCCATAGGTTAAGGTTTGGTGTCTTCCTCAATTATTTGTATCTCTCCGAACCCAGAGTTTTCCATACCGCTAATCTCTATGGCCAGCTTGCTCCAATGATCTTCCATCTCTTTCAGGCTGGCCACCATAGCCACCTGTCATTTATGTGTGTGCACTAGGGATCCAAACTCCCGCTTCTCATGCTAGTGCAGGTAGTGTTTTACCAGCTGAGTCGTCTCAGATTTTAAATTTAAAGTAAAAATGCACGTCATTAGAAACGATACGGCTCTAATGAAACAGAGTTACGAGAATACTGGAAAGCACGTCTGTGTTGCGGTGGCACACGTGCTTTTTCAGTAAGTTAAAATAACAGGATCACACAGCAGCCCCCATCACTCCCATCATGTGACGTCCTGACGTGCACAGGTGACATCTCCAGAAATCAGCCACCAACGTCCAAGGGTACAGAAGTGTCCGGTTTTGATGGTCGTGAGGGTCCCAGATGCTGCTGCTATGGCTGCCGTTTGTCCACAGCGATTTCTGGAGAAAATGCTAAGTTTCAGGTAGTGTGAATAGAGATAGGGTTTCTTCCCAGTCTCTCGCCTCGAAGGCTCCTCCCTCTCCGCCTTGCTCACACACCTTGCAGAAATGCCTGTCAAAGCTTGCTTTTCCAGGAAGTCCCGCCCCTACAACTTACCCGGTTCCTGCCGTGTGCTGTTTGTTCAGTTTCGCCCCTTCATCTTGCTTACTCAGCTTCAGTGCTGCTGTGATTAAACATCGTGACGGAAACAATTTAGAAGAGGAAAGGGTTTACTGCGCTTACAGGTTACAGTCCATCATGGAGGGAAGCCAGGGCAGGAACTCAGGGCAGGAAGCAAAGCAGAGTGTAGACAGTGGTTCTCAACCTTCCTAATGCTTCGACCCTTTAATACAGTTCTTCATGTTGTGGTGACCCCCAGCCATTCAGTTCTTTTCACTGCTATTTCATAACTGTAATTTTGCTACCGTTATGAGTCGTAATATAAATATCTGATATGCAGGATATATGGTATGTGACCCCTGTGAAAAGGTTGTTACACTAGCAGAGGGGTCGGGACCCAGAGGTTGAGAGCCACTGCTGTACATTGATCACAGGCTTGCTTTCCCTGGCTTGCTCAGCTACATTTCTGAAACAGCCCAGGCTCACCTGTCCAAGGATGGTATCTCACAGTGGGATGGGCCTTCCCACACCAAACTTTAAACAAGACCTCTCCACATGCCCACAGGCCAATCTGATGGAGACAATTCCTCAGTTGAGATTCCCTCTTCCCAGGTATGTATCAAGTTAACAAAACTGACATTAAACTGTACTTTCAAATCACGTTGTCTATTTATTTACCTATTTCATGATTTCCTAAAGGTAAGCCCCACTGGCTGCCCTCTTCTCCAGGCTGCCTGCTCCAGCCTTTACAGTTACGCCTGACACCAGAAGCCATTAGTAGACATTTGCAGGACAGACAGATGACAGCAAAAAGGATGTCCCAGACCAGACCTTCAGATACATGAGGATGTCTCTTCTGGGAAACGATGCTTTGTACTTAATTTCCATCAAATAGAACTTGTTTCCATGGGTTTTCCTTTCTCCACCCAAAATAGGACTTATAACGGGAAAATGTTACATGCTAGAGCATGTGCCTGAATGCCAACCCAAAGGATTAAATGTGAGAGTTTCAGAAAACCGTCGACCTTTATTACAATGAGTAGTTGCTTTGTTTGATTACATCACATTAAAGTATAGCAAATCACTTGTAAAAAAAAGAAAAAGCCTCTTGTCTGCTCCTTTGAGACACCATCCCCTTGAGTAGCACAGGCTCACTTCAAACACAGGACCCTTCAGCCTTCACATGCCAGCTAAGACTGCCGCTGTTCTTTTCAATGTGCTCTGACTATTTTAAATGTGACCAACCTGAGAAAAGGGACTGTCAGTGAATTAGCATACGTCACTCAAAAGCAAGTAATGGGAACTAACACAATGGATTATAACATTATGCAGATGCAAATGTATCCTTTATTACAAGATTTGGCTGACTGTGCAGAAGCTGTCTGCAGGGCATTGTGGGGTTTCATGGTGATGCCCCATTAGTTATTGGAAATAAGGGTCTTGAAGTCAGGAAAGTAGAGCTGGCTTCAGGGGTGAATGGAAGGATGGCATTCATACACACGTGATGCTGGAGCATGGGTAGTGGTCAGATTTCTCAGCTAGAAGGTGTTGAATTAGAGAAGGAGCTAACGACATCTTCCAAAGATCCCATAGACGAGACATTGGGGTGAGCTGCTCAAATATGTCCTTGAGTATAAATTGGCTTGCATCATGAAGAGGAGGAGGAGGGAATATATGTACTATGAATTTTATAAAAAGAGACTTAATACAAAATTAGGCAACAATGGCAGAAAAGCATTCATCATTTCTATTCATAAATTATCTTGCAAAACAAACATGTAAATGTTTGTAAAATACTGAGCTTGATAAAGAAAACCAGAGAGAAAATACTGGAGCAAACCTCAAGTGAATTCAGGAATAACTCGGAGAGCTTAAAAGGAAAGCTAGAGAGAGGGGGGGCAGAGAGAGGGGGGCAGAGAGAGAGAGAGAGAGAGAGAGAGAGAGAGAGAGAGAGAGAGAGAACAAATGCCAACCATTGATGTGTCCCTGGGATACGAAGAGCTTGTTGGCCTTCCCAAGGCATATGTGTTGAGCAACCGAAACAAAACAAAAAAAAATTTTTTTTTTAGTTCAGACCACTGTATTTTCAACAGAAAATTGAAAACAAGGTAAAACGAAAATGATTCAGAAACAAACTGGCACTCATATTTTATGAACATGTAGTAGTACGGAGAATAGGCATATTCCTTCAGTCTCATCCATGTTTTCTCATTGGCAAAGGGACACAACATGGATGGCATTTCTAGGTGGCAGAGAGCTTGGATCTAGGGAACATATGTTTGGTCTTGACAATGAACTGATAGAGAAGTATTCTCATACTTAATTCATGTGGATGGGATCTGGTGGTCAGGGCCACAGACTGCTGCTCATTGACTGTCTTCTAGCCTTCAGTATCCACCACCTTCCCCCACACTCACCCCAAGCAGCCTCCGAGCAAGGCTCTGTTCATCCAGGGGTCTTACGAAGGGATGTTTGCAAACCACAGGATGAAAGAAGACATCACATTGGGTCTGATGTACATAGCATCCATTCTTTCCTAACGCTCACTGAAGTGACCTGATCTAATATAAAACATCTGTGTTAATTAGCTGGCTCTGCTTTAAACAGAAAAAAGCTGGTTTGGCGATCTGATTCCAGTGTCTTTGTCTCCGCCTCAACTGCCTTGCAGACATACATTCTAGGCTCCACCTGAGCAATGGCTGCAGCTACCACAGCAAAGCTGGAGAGAGAAAGGAGTCTGTCTAGTGGATAGCTTCCTACTAGTCTTCCAGAGGTGTCAGATAGGAGGTAGAGATGGGTTTGCTAGACAGAAGAAAAGTTTAAGCTTCAGGACCCTGAGTATCATCAAACCACCGACTGGTCATCAGTCATCCTGCAAACACATCTGAAACGCCCCTGGAATCTCACAGCTTACATGCTCAAAGGATCACTAAGAGGCGGGCACATCCGAAAGAACCCAACCTTAGCTTTATATTGATAACATGAAAGAAAGAGTTTCCCGCCAGCCACACCAGAGGAAAACCTGAACGACTTACGGATTCCTATAGAAATGGATATGACAGAATTGTGGCCACATAAGGAACAGTTAGCATATGTGCAACCATGTACCCTTGAAAGGATGGGAAAGGCCCTCCGAGAGGAACTCCAGGCAGGGAAGCAATTCAAATTATATTTTTCTTGAGTGTTTATCATGTCTTGTTTCTAGTATTGATTTACTCCATGCAATTTAAAATATGGTGTGATTTATTTTCTTGTTTTAAACAAATACTCATTTTTGTGCCTTTGTATTTGGCATTTTGTGATTTGCTTCTGTCTGTCTGTCTGTCTGTCTGTCATGTTTTGAGACAGAGTCTCTTTATATAGTGCTGGCTGTCCTAGAACTCACTACATAGACCAGGCTGACCTTGAACTCACAGAGATCCTCCGGCCTTTGTCTCTCAAGTGATGGCATTAAAGGTGTGCACCATCACACCTGATCTGTTTATTTGTTTAATTTTGAGACAGGGACTTAACTATGTAGTTTAGGCTGACCCAGAATTCACTGTGTAACCCCGGCTAGGCTCAAACTTGGGATCCTCCTGCCTCAGCCACAGAAGTGCTGAAGAGCTAGGATTAGAAGAAGGTGCCACTACACATGGCTTTGTATTCTTCCTTCCTTCCTTCCTTCCTTCCTTCCTTCCTTCCTTCCTTCCTTCCTTCCTTCCTCCCTCCCTTCTTCCTTTTCTCTCTATCTCTACGTCTCTCTCTGCCTCTGTCTCTCTCCCTTTCTCTCTCTCTCTCTTTCTTTCTTTCTTTCTTTCTTTCTTTCTTTCTCTTTCTGTTCTAGAGCCTAAATCCAGGGCTTCGTAAATGCTAGGTAAGCTCTCTACCACAACCCAGCCATCTTTCTATTCTCTGTTTCGAGACAGGGTTCCATTAAGTTGCACAGGCTGGCCTTAAACTCACTACACAGCTCAAGCATGGCTACCCTCTTGTCTTATCCTGCTAAGTAGCTGTGACTGTAGACCTGCACCACCAGGCCCAGCTGTCTACTTTTTTTAAACAATTGTGCCCAACATTATAAGCTCTAGGCCTTGCAAAGCCTGCAGTCAGCCATGACACCCATAGGAAGGTCACAACCAATTCTTAGTGTTATCCTACTCTGCCAGATCTTACAGAAGTCACATATGCAAAGTTGATGGGGAAAAACCACGATGGATGGAAAAGTCTAGAAAACAAGATTTAGACCACATTCACATCCAAGGTCAAGTCATGCCCTCTCCTCTCAAGTCAGCTAGACGCTATGATGTCCAGTTTTCACCACGGACTTAGAAGACTATAGGCGTCACAAGAGCCCTGCCTTACATCTAAG
>CABHPH010176460.1:0-40879 GCA_902168325.1 Peromyscus nudipes | reverse complement strand
GCTGACCGGGTTTTTAAAAAACCGTTGGTTGAGGCCAGGCGGTGGTGGTGCACTCCTTCAGTCCCAGCACTCGGGAGGCAGAGGCAGGCGGATCTCTGTGAGTTCAAGGCCAGCCTGGGCTACAGAGTGAGTTCCAGGAAAGGTGCCAAAGCTACACAGAGAAACCCTGTCTTGAAAAACCAAAAAACAAAAACAAACAAACAAACCAACAACAAAAAACTAAAAAAACACCCAACCCCCCCAAAAAACAACAAAACAAACAAACAAACAAAACTGTTGGTTGTAGACAATGAAAAGGTAATTTGCCCTCTTCCTGTCTCTTTCCCTTCCAGACAGTTGCATCTAAAGGAAAGCTGCTGTGCCTCACTCTCCTACTTGGCTCCTGTTAAAATAAAAGCATGGGTCAACAAGCACATTCCTGAATACATGCAAAATTTGTGCAGAAATATTTTCTAGGAAAATGATTTGTAATCTGTAGACATTACTTGGGGGATGTCTTGAGTTGTAAAATCCCATCCTTAGGGTTGAGGGTTTGGTGTGGGTTTTTTTCCTCCTCAAATAAATCTAGTCTTTAAAGTTGAAAGAAACAAAGAGAAAGAATGAGAGAAAGAAAGGGGAAAAAACGGAAGAAAGATAAAGGAGAGAGAGAGAGAGAGAGAGAGAGAGAGAGAGAGACAGACAGACAGACAGACAGACAGACAAGTAGTTGAAGAGCCTAGGGCACATCCCATTGGTTTTCCTCTTCTCTCCCCAGTTCTGCCCCCACCTCTCTGGATAAGATGGACACCATGGCTGGCCCCGCTGATCTGAGGCACACTTCCTGCTGTTTCTCCCACATGGGACAGTCTGTCAGGATTCCAGCTTGCTGGGCACACTAGATTTTTTCACTTGCCTCAGGGAGCAGAGAGGTCACCTCCAAGATTCTTGTTAATTGTACCATCCTGCCTCCCTTCAAACCATGCCAGCATCCCAGTCACTTCCTAAGTGAGAATCAGTTTTCTTACTCAATGCAAATTATCACCAAGGTTTTTCTTCGGTGCCCACCCATCTCTGCCGTTCCCAAAGTACAGGATCAGGAAGCAAAGTGTAGCATCTTTTCTTCCTGAACACAGCACCTTGGACCGCTCAGCCAGCCCAACTGCTGCTTTCTTTCTGAAGCTAGCACACGTCCCTGGTGGTATGGTACCACTTTACCCAGTAACAGGTGCCCAGAGATATTTACTTTAAGCATCCAAAAATCTGGTCTGGCAGCCAAAATAAAGGGAAGAGAGAGGCCCACATTCTCTGAGAGCCCCCAGTTCTCACATGCAGGTTTAGGACACCCAGTTTCTGTTCCAGTTCAGAGTAGGGGCCTTCAGTGGACAAAGCTGGGAACTGACACTTTCCTTCCTTGTTTTAGAGCCCAAGCCACTGTTCAGAAAGAGGCCCTTGGGCCTAAAACTTGCTGGATACAGAAAGGAGACCATGTTAATATTTTTAAAAGTTACAATCTTGAAAATATTTGGAATTGTTTTCATTAGAAGTGTATGGTGCTGGATGGGGTAACTCACACCTATAATCCTAATATGCAGGAGGCTGATGATTGCAGAGAGTTTGAGGCTAGCTTGGACTACGAAGTGTGTTCAAGGCTAGATTGGCATATGGTGTAAGACTCTGTCTCAAGAAAAATCAGCCAAACAAAATGTCTGCAGGAGCCAGGTCTGGTTTCTTCTACAGTGTACACGGGCTGATGGCTACAACTGTCTATCAAGAGTAGGACTTGAGAACTTCCATGTCCTCCATGTCTGCCTCCTGAGTCTCGTGTCCTTTGTCACCTTCCAGGGAGATCTGGGCTCCTCTTCCTCACCACTCTCTGCCCTGTGCTTACCCAGCCCCCAGATCACCCTGGTTCTAGAATTTCAGAGTGACAGTTTTTTTCTCTTCAGTGCACAGACACCATCATACACTCACTTCCAAACTAGAGAAAGTCTAAAATGTGCTTTGAGCATTCAGGAAGCAGGTACCGGCTCTGATTCTGAGACACTGCCAGAGGCCCAGCTCAGAAGTGGTCTGCAGAGCCTGCCACCCTCACCCACAGGATCCTATCAGAAAAAAAGACAGCTAAGTATTGAGGCCAGGTATGGGACAGCCACTTCTCCTCAGTTATGGAGCTAATGGGCAGCAGTGGGGGCAGGGCAGGGTGGGATGGGGCTGGGCGAGAAGAAAGATTCTGACACCCATATCTGAACGTATAGAGGAACAAAGACACACAGAACCTGGATGGGTGGCTACCAGCTGTGAGGCACCGCCCCCAGGGGCCAGCTGGGCAGATCTGAGGACAAGAACCCAGGGTAGCAACGGTGAGACCGGAGGCGTGCACCTGAAACGGGCGCGGAAGGCATGGAACGTTGGCTGATTGCCTTGCTGGGGCTGGGGCTTGAAAGAGCCAAGGAAATGTTCTCAAGTTTGTCCCTCAACCGTAAGTTTTTCTGATTTCACTGCAATCAAGAAGTTTACGCCAACTTCACACAAACGAAACAGGAATCCAAGTGAGTGAGCAATCTGCAGAAAGCGAGGTTCGTATGATCTGTGCATGCACCGAACAGGAAGTGTACCCTGCTCCAATTACACAGGACTGGTCTCTGGTAACATAATGCCCCTTTCCTCTCTCCCAGAACCACTAGTATTGATGTTTTAGCACTGGTGAAACATGGTTTTTAATTTCACACCTCACAGAGCCCAGCTGAATGCTTCATAACAACGGAAACGTTGGGCCAAGCGCGGCAGACAAGCTGGGAGAATAGCTTCCCCTCATGCCTGTGTCCTGGGACTGCAAGGGGACAGACAGCTGCTAACAAACTGGTTGGCTAAGGCCACAGAAATGTGTTTTCTGGTGTTGGGCTGCGGGCGCCAGTCTCTCCTGACAAAACTGTGTTAACACTGCGTGCAACAAACTGAATCGCTTTCCCTGGAGCAAAATCGCCTCTTATTTCTTCCTTGACTTCTTTTTGGTGGTGTCATAAGCACGAACTATTTCCTCCTGGGTAACAGCTCCGTGTTCTTCTTGAGAAAAGGCATACCCGTCTACGGAGAAACATACAGAAGTGGATTTGGGAACATGCTAGACCGGTGCTTCCCAACCTTCCTAATGCTGCGACCCTTTAATTCAGTTCTTCGTGTCGTGTTGACCCCCCCAGCCATGAAGTTATTTCATTGCTACTTCGTAACTGCAATGTTGTTGTTATGAATTGTAACGTAAATATCTGATATGCAGGATATTTGATATACGACCCCTGTGAAAGGGTTGTTCGACCCCAAAGGGGTTATGACCCGCAGGTTGAGAAAGTAGTTGATGAACTACTTTCCAGGAAGACCCCATTGAACTGTGTGGTCATGGGACTTTCTTAGCCGTGGATACAGATACCCGAGATGAAGATACCTATAAAAGCAAAAGGGACCATGATCAAGAGGGACCGTGGGGCAGGGGCTGATCAAACTGGGGTGGCAATGGCTCAGAGCAGAAGGAGTTCGTTTTCTGCAGCTGTGAAAAATACCATGGACCAGGTGCAGTATAAACCGGAAGTCTGTTTGGTTTACAGTTCTGTAGGCTGGGAGTCCATTGTCAAGAGGCAGTCCCTGGGGAGGACTTCCTTACTGCAACATAGCATGGGTGGGGGGTGACACCCCACTCCTGGACGACAATATTAGTCCATTGGCTGGACTAGAGCCCAGATGGCACTATCACCCCTACAGCTCCCCACCTTAACGCCATCACCATAACAGTTACATGCTCCCATGCATTCTGGGGGACATTCAAACCACAGCAAGCAGGTTTTCTAATTCGGGGTGGGGGGGCTCAGTGTGGAAAACGTAAACATGGGCTAGTGGGCCATGCCCCACTACACTACCACCTATCAAGAGGCAATGTCCCCCCATCTGCCTGACGCTGTTTATGAGGCCCTAAACACGTCAGGAAAGACACCCCTAATAGCGAGGCTGACAAAGCACAGAGGATGCTTGGAGAGTTCCAGTTCGTACACTGGGCTGCTTCTGGCTGGTAAGTAATTGGAGTGGGTTTGTTTCTGAGTGACTGAGGAGAAACAACACATGAAGGGCAGATTTAATGAATGGTTTCATGCCCACAGAAGGACGGGGCCTCACAGGGTAATAGCAAAGCAAGTATCACAACTCTTCTACACACCACGTGAAAACAGCTCAAGGCTCCGCCCACTGACAACTCGTGCTACTACAAGGACGCCACCCATCGACCAACACATTATACTACGTTTCCACTTCACAGTTGAGCAAATTAAGGCCCAGAGACTCCTTTTACTTGCCCAAGGTCACAGAGCTGGGAAGCAAAGCTGGGCAGTGTGACCTACTCACTTCTGACAACTCCTGCTGTGGCCAAGGGACAGAAAAGTCCCATGGCTCAGTTGGATGTCCTGGCCAGAAGACAGCACAGTCAAATCCTGACGGTCCTAAGGCATCTCTGTCTTCCTGCTTACACTTTATCAATGGAGCTGTTTGATCACTGACGCACTATTTTTAAACTTTTCTTTTTCCTTTTTTGCAGCATGGAGGATGGAACCCAAGGCCTCCTGCATTCTAGGTGAGTGCTCCCCGAGTCATACCCCTGCCCTCCTGCCATATTCTCTAAAAGGGGAAAAAGAAATCAGACAAGGGGAGCAGCTGCCAGCTGGGTGATCGGGTTGTTAATTTCCTCAGCTGTTTGATGGAGAGTAAAGTCTGCAGGGTGTAAAGACACAGACACCAGCAGGACAGGCTGGCGGAAGGCTGTAGGGGAAAACTCCATGGCTATTCTTCATTTGTGCGGCCAGAACCCAGAAACCCTTTCCTCAGGTTGGCTTCCTGCCCTTCAGGAGAAGGAGCCTGCCAGCTACTCTCTAGAAAGCCTAAAGGATTCCTATGCATAGTAGGCATAGACACTGGGGGTCCCCTGAGGACACAGGGTCTGAGCAATAGGGGGGATATTTCCGACTTGGCAGTCACGGGAGGGAGGATGAGTCAGGGAGCCTGAGAGAGCAGGGAAGGTGGGAAGATCAACCAGTGTGAGTGCAGAGATGCACACTCCTGCCTGCTGCCCATTTCCAACAAAAATGAATCCCCTAAAACAGGAAGTCCCACCACGTGGGAGTCATAGGGAAGCAGATCCCAGTGCAGTGTGAGTCCCATAGCCAGGCAAAAGCCAGATGGAGGCAGGGAAGAGAGAGGCTTCGGCAGGTGCAAGCTGGGAAACTGACTTTGATCCCCGGAACCCACATAAAGGTGGAAGGAGAAACTGACTCCACAAAGTTGTCCTCTAACCTCCACATATACCTGGGACCCCCCAGAAGTGAATAAAGGCAGAAGCCAGCCTGGTTGGAATTTCCACTGAAGCCACTCCCTGCCCTCAGGCCCTGGGGACAGGGGCTTCCTCATGGGCTGTCCACACAGGTGGCCTAGCTCCACACATCCTGCGTCTGTGAGGTAAGGAACAAAGGCCGTGTCTCATCCCTGTTCCCAAAGACCTTCTAGAAACGGGCCATGGCTTGCTGGAGCTCTCTGGGAAGGGGAGGCGCTGCTCTCCTCTGCCTCCTCTCTGTCCAGGTCCCTGCCCTGACCACACACAAGATGTGCTGTGTGTGGCATTTTTACAGCAGTCCAAGAGGACAGCCCTTTCCTTGGAATGGTTCAAAGCAAAATCTAGTAAACACACACACATACACACACACACACACACACACACACACACACACACACAACCCCAGTGTGTCCTTTGGTACCAGGCTTGCTTTACCACAGTTAAACTTGACAATGTTCATTTTCTAGTCTTCTAACAAGGAATGTTTTGTGTATCTTTGTCCCAGCAGCTGCCCCTGGATGGGATGTACCGCTGGAATGATGCCTCTGGCTTCCCCTGTGGCTATGGCTGTTGCAACCCACCAGGGGAGACCCTTCAATCTGAAGGAAGCCATTGTGACCAAGGGCAGGCTTCCCAGAGAGATTCTAGAAACGAGGCTAGAGGAGAGAGGACCTCTGTGCTCCCTCTAGGAAGATGTCATTCTTAGTTGGCTGAGCATTTGTCTTGGATGGTGACCAGATGGCTGGAGATCCAGGGGGCACAAAAGGGAACTTCTTGTCCTTGCTCGGCCATTACTAGACTTGTAACTTCGGACTCTGTCTGGTTTGGGTTTGCTTCTCTTTAAGATGAAATGGCCTGGGACAAGACACGCCCTAACTCTAATAGCTCCTGCCCTTCTTGAGGGCTCCAGGATGCATCATCCTTGAAAATAGCTAAAACATTTAGGCCTGATGTTTGTTTGTGTGTGTATGTGTGAGTGAGTGTGTGTGTGTGTGTGTGTGTGTGTGTGTAGGGTGTATACTGGCTGGTTTTGTGTGTCAACTTGACACAAGCTAGAGTCATCAGAGGAAGGAGTCTCAGTTGAGGAAATAGTTCGATGAGATCCAGCTATAAGGCATTTTCTCATTTAGTGATCAATGGAAGGGCCCAGCCCATGGTGGGTGGTGCCATCCCTGGGCTGGTGGTCCTGGGTTCTGTAAGAAAGCAGGCTAAGCAAGTCCTGTGAAGCAAGCCAGTAAGCAGCTCCCTCCATGGCCTCTGCATCAGCTCTTGCCTCCAGGATCCTGCCCTGTTTGAGTTCCTGCCCTGACTTCCTCTGGTGATAACAGCAATGCTGAAGTGTAAGCCAAATAAACCCTTTCCTCCTCAAATCACATTTTGGTCATGGTGTTTCGATGCAGCAATAGAAACCCTAACTAAGACGGGGGCTTATGGATGAAGGTTATGAATGAATGAATGAATGAATGAATGAATGAATGTTAAAACATAAATATTATTACGGTTATCAAAACATAAGTAAATGAACAATCAAGACTAGTTAGGGGTATCCTTTTGGACACCCAACTCTGGAAGGGTCTTGATCTCATGGCTATAAGGTGTCCTGTGGGCTGGCAAGGGGCTGCCTCAGTTAATTCTAGGTGAGGGTTTCTAGGCTTCTCTTCAGAGAGACAGGTAACACTCTCATCCTGACCTGTTCTCAGGTGAGCAGAGTGTGACCAAATGCCCTTCTTGAGGCAGAGGATGGCAAGTTCAAGGCCAGGTAGGGCAACCGATTGAGAAGCTGTCTCAAGATGGGAAGTAAAAAGAGCGCTGGGTCTCTTGATCAGCAGCAGAGAACTTGCCTAGTGTATGGTTCTGGTCCCTTCTTGAGTACAAAACAGAAGGAGGGCAGGGGGTGTGCTGATAGATTTATTCTGGGAAGGTGTCAGGGTTTCCCTGGCAGAAAACTTCTCCCTTTAGAAACCAGGTCTGATGGGAGTTAGGTTGGCACAGGTCCAGTGAGAAGATAGGCCCCAGGGTCACTCACTGACTCCACCTGCCAGCTCCAAAGCCTGACCAGGAAGCAGGATTTCTTTCTAGGTTAATCTGGGGGACGTGTAACTGGTATTTGCATCCCCATGGGGAGTCTGGGAGAAGCTTCAGCTCTCTGCATTTTCCACTTGAGGTCATCTTCAGGAAGTCTCGGTGGGATCTGGGGACCAAAGGAAGCATTCTCTGACCTAACTTGGGAACCTCCCTGGCCCCTGCTCCTAGATCCTGCCAGAATCTATAGAGGGCTCATGGGAGGGGCAGAGATAGAGTGGTGTGTGGTTTGTGCTTTAGTTGTTTTGTCTTGTTGGGGTGGAACATTTGGTGAAGTTGATAAAGTAAAGTCATCCCCTCCCTCGCCAAAACTTTAGAATAAAATTCTTACATTCTATTCCTTTGACCCTGAGATCTGATAGTAGCTTAATAAAAGTAGAGTTTCAGAGACGATACAAACTGTGGTGCTGGTGAGGAAATTTAGATTGTGTAGGAAATACTGATCTCAGTTATTAGTATTGTACACTGGCAGTATAAATAGTGTTAAGAGCTGTGTTAGTCTATTTTTTGTTACTATAATGAAACATTCAAAGCTGAGAACCTTATGAAGTAAGAAGATTTATTTCATCTCACAGAAGTGGAAGTTAAAGGTGGAGGGACCCTATCTAGTGGTGGGGCCTGCTGGCAGGGTTCCAAGGTAGCACAGGACAGCACATGGCAAGAGACAGGGATGTGCACGTGACTTCTGGTCTCTGTCTCTGTCTCTCTGTCCCCTCCCCTGACACAGTCACAGGATTCAGTTATGAGGGCTCTGCCCTGAAGATTGAACCTAATTCTAATCATTGCTAAAGAACCTGACTTAATTCAGTTCTGTCCTGTATACAAACCGTGGTGACAGAACACTGAAGATCAGAGCCTCTTGGGTTTCCAGGGAGGCTGGGGTCTGTGACAGCAGGACAGTTGGAGGGGGACATTCCACAGGCCTTCTCAGAGCCAGAGCTCTGAGCACTTGAAAGTCTCATCAGGAATGGCAGGAACAGTCTATGTTGTTTAATAGGCTCTAGTACTATTCATTAAGGATTGAAACTTTTTTGAGATTTTATTTATTTTTATTTTATGTGT
Source organism: Peromyscus nudipes (assembly GCA_902168325.1). Lineage (NCBI taxonomy): Eukaryota > Metazoa > Chordata > Mammalia > Rodentia > Cricetidae > Peromyscus > Peromyscus nudipes. Next base: position 32,391 of record CABHPH010176460.1, on the reverse strand, counting down.
ATAGGTGTGTATCTAAATATATATCTGTGTACCTTGTGTGCCTGCAGAGGCCAGAAGAAGATATCAGAATCCCTGGGACTGGAGTCACAGATGGTTCTAAGCTACTATGTGAGTGTTAAGTATTGAACTTGGGTCTTTTGGAAGAGTAGCTAGTGTTCTTATCTGCTGAACCATCTCTCCAGCCCTCCATTAAAGGTTTTTTATAAATGTGGTATGATTTTAGAAGCTGTCTTATTTCTTGCATTTGTTTAGTAGACTTTCTTTTTTAACTGTCAAGTGTTGACTTAAGAAAAATATGAGGTCGTTGTTAAGATAGTTATAACTTTCCCCTAGTTATACATGTGAACATATGTAATTGTTTTTGATACTGAAGAATGAGCCTCAGCCTTGTGCAGGCTGAGTAAGAGGTCTGTCACCAAGCCCTGTCTCCAGGCCTCTTTTCACTTTTTGAGACAGGATCTCACGGAGTTGCCCAGGCTGGCCTTGAACTCACTTTGTAGTTTAAGCAGATTTGGACTTGTGATCCTCCTGCCTCAGTCTTCTGGCCCAGCTGTACATATTCTTTCTGTGATTACTCCAAGACATTCATTGGGGAAGCAATGTGGTCCACAGTGTGAATGCATCCATCCTGAAGGCTTTATATACTTCATGTGATAATGTGTAAGGATGTCATATAATTGTATTTTCTTTTTCCAGAGGAAAAAGTAGAAACTTTGAGAAATACATACACTATCCAGAGCTACTCAGCTAACTGAAAAAAAAAAAAAAAAAAAAAAAACAAAAAACAACCCACAATATCTAGCTCTTACTGAACTCTTCAGGCCCAATGTTCTTCTAGACCCCTATATATATGATCTTATTTTATCCCCCCAACAACCCCAGCTGGGTTCTCACATTTTACAGATGCAGACACAGAGAGGTAAAGTGGCAGGACAGGAACCCAGTGGTGTGAGTCCAGAGGGGGACCCATGCAGTGTGAGTCCAGAGGGGGACCCAGTGGTGTGAGTCCAGAGGAAGACCCCTGCAGTGTGAGTCCAGAGGGGGACCCATGCAGTGTGAATCCAGAGGGGGACCCTTGCAGTGTGAGTTCAGAGGGGGACCCATGAAGTATGAATCCAGAGGGGAACTCCTGCAGTGTGGATCCAGAGGGGAACCCTTGCAGTGTGAGTCCAGAGGGGGACCCCTGCAGTGTGAGTCCAGAGGGGGTACTCCTGCTGTGTGAGTCCAGAGGGGAACCCATGAGGTGTGGGTCCAGAGGGGAACCCCTGCAGTGTGAGTCCAGAGGGGGACCCCTGCAGTGTGAGTCCAGAGGGGGACCCCTGCAGTGTGAGTCCAGAAGGGAACCCCTGCAGTGTGAGTCCAGAGGGGGACCTCTGTAGTGTGAGTCCAGAGGGAAATCCCTGAAGTGTGAGTCCAGAGGGGGACCCCTGCAGTGTGAGTCCAGAGGGAAATCCCTGCAGTGTGAGTCCAGAGGGAAATCCCTGCAGTGTGAGTCCAGAGGGAAATCCCTGCAGTGTGAGTCTAGAGGGAAATCCCTGCAGTGTGAGTCTAGAGGGAAATCCCTGCAGTGTGAGTCCAGAGGGAAATCCCTGCAGTGTGAGTCTAGAGGGAAATCCCTGCAGTGTGAGTCTAGAGGGAAACTCCTGCAGTGTGAGTCTAGAGAGGGACCCCTGCAGATTGCTGTCCTTGGAGGATCCCATCAATCTTCATACCTTGACTTCCACCTCGCACTTCCAACATGGCTATGACCTTGATAGAACCCATGGCGATGACCTAGAAGCTCAACACAGCACTACAACATGTTGTCTATGGTGCTCTCTGATTGAGCTTCTGATTTTCTGCCCCCAGGGCTGTGCTATACCCCTCCTCGGGGCTGTGGGAAACAGAGAGAAGGAGTGGAGTGCTGACAGGTCACATAACGCCACCCTTCTCTCTCTGTTGTGGAATATTATTTTAAGATGTGTTATATTTGTTTGTGCTGTAGAACATTTGTTTGATGATGCAAAGATGTGTTGCATTCTTTTATGTTGCATTTGTTTAACTCTGTGAAGCTGTGCTACTGTGTCTGTCTGAAACACCTGATGGTCTGATAAAGAGCTGACTGGCCAATAGCAAGGCAGGAGAAAGGAAAGGCAGAGCTGGCAGGCAGAGAGGATAAATAGAAGGAGAAATCTGGGAGGAGAAGAAAGAGCAAGAGAACAAGGAGAGGAGGACACCAGGGGCCAGCCACCCAGCCACATAGCCAGCTACAGAGTAAGAGTGAAAGTAAGATATACAGACATAGGAAAAGAAAAAGCCCAGAGGCAAAAGTAAAATGGGTTAATTTAAGAAAAGCTGGCAAGAAATTAGCTAAGCTAAGGCTGGGCATTTATAATTAAGAATAAGCCTCCGTGTGTGATTTACCTGGGAGCTGGGTGGTGAGGCCCCCAAAAGAGCCAAGAGAGTCAAGAGCAAAAACAACCAACAATATTTTGGCGCCCAATGTGGGGCTAGAGTAAAAGAAAATCCAATAACATCTCTCCACTGAAAAAGTCTACGTTGGCAGGCAGAACTCAGCTGGACTGCCCAGAGGACTGTGTTCTTTGTGAGCACCCACCTTCAGCTCTCAGAAAGTGTTCTTACTCTATCAGGTGTGACAGCCATCCCTGGCCTGGCTGCCCCATTCACCCTGCTGCCTGCCACCCATTGCTACCCACTGTCACTTACGACTGACACACTGCTGGATGGAGCCTGCTCGGAAGAGGGTTGGGGGTGTCTTCTTGCTGAGTCTCTTGATCAGACGGTCACGCTCATTCATCCTGCAAGAGAGCAAAGAGGGTCAGGGCCCAGGTTGTCCCAATACCTCTCTGAGGGATCCAGACAACTTCAGACTGAAGGGGCAAGAGGGGCCTCCTGTGTTCAGAGGGTTTGTTCCTCTCCCAGAGGCATCAGGCATAGTGCATATGCTGTTTCACACCAGGCAGATATCTCTCTATTTCCCTCCTCCACCTCTCTCTCCATGTTGAAGCCAATCCCAGAATGGGATTGTACTTGGAGACTGGACCTGCCCCAGGGTAAAATGACAGACAGATGGGCGGTGATCCTCATAAAGAAAGGAGATCAGGACTCAGACACACACAGAGTCCATGTGAGTACTTAGGTAGAAGGCAAGAGAAACTGCAGACATCAGTCCTGTGGACATTTCCGGTTTAGATTTGGAGCTCAGTACCAAGGGGTGGCAGTCTTCCCTGAGGCACATGGTCAAAGCAGCTGGAATTCTGAGCAGACAAGCCCCCCTCTCCACTACTGTTTGCAGAAAGCTCAAGTACCCTAAGCATCTAGAGCCTGAGGACACCTGTGCTGATCACAGCCCCTGGTGTGTACCCAAAGTACAAATAACAAAGAATAGAATTGACTTCATTAAAATTAAAAACTTTAAACTGGGCACAGTGGTGCACACCTGTAGCTCCAGCTATTTGGAGGCTGAGACCCAGGTATTACTTTTGCCCAGGAGTTTGATGCCAGCCTGGGAAAAATTGATAGCAAGATCCAATCTAAACAAAACAAAACAGAAACAAACAAACAAACAAACAAACAAGTGGGGCTGGAGAGATGGCTCAGTGGTCAAGAGCACTTGTTGCTCTTGCAGAGGACCTAGGGGTCAATTCATTCCTTCAAATCCTTTGTTCATGTTTCAGTTGGATTGTTTTATCTTTTTGCTGTTAAGTCATAGTGGTTTCTCATGTATTCTAGATATCAAGTCACATGATGGTTCATAATCATCCATAACTGCAGTTCCAGGGGATCTGATGCCCTTTTCTGGCCTTGGACATCATGCATACACATGGCACACACACATACAAGCAGGTCAGACACTCACACACAAAATTTTGAAAATCTAAAAAAAGTTAAAATATATCAAAGGACATTACAAAGGAGCAAGAAAGAGGCAACTATGAAATGGGAGAAACATTTGCTAATTAATCATTTCTGATAAGGACTTGGTATTTAAAATACATAAGTAACGCCTATGAATGAACAGCAAAAAGATAAACAATCCAACTGAAACAGGAACAAAGGACTTGAACAGATTTTTGTACAATGAAGATGCACACTGGTCAACAGGCACATGCCAAGATTGCCAACATATTCACGACTGGGAAAATGCTAATCAAAACCACAGTGAGTCACCATTTCACACCCACGAGGATGGCTATAAAAACAGCAAACAAAACAAACTTTCAGAAAAAGATGAGGGTTGGAGAAAGTGTGGAGAAACTGGAACCCTATTATATCAATGATGGGACTACAAGATGGTCAAGTCACTGCCCCTCAGGAAGCTAGTCTGAATCAATGAGATCACCGAGACGCTCTACTCCTAGATACTCAAAATAACTGAGAATGGAACCAGAAGAAACCTGCATACCCACACCCACACCAGCATTATTCACAGACATCCAAAGGTGAAAACACTCAAAATAACTGAGAATGGAACCAGAAGAAACCTGCATACCCACACCCACACCAGCATTATTCACAGACCTCCAAGGGTGGAAACCAAATATCCATCAACTGATGAATGAATAAAAAAAATGTGGTATATCCATTAAAAGGAGTATTATGCTGTGTAGTTTAGAGGAATTCAGCCACGATCCATGATACACACAGATATACTTTGAAAACATACCTGGTCCCAAAGGCTGGGCATGAGTATATAAATTTCCAGAATAGGCAAATGTGTGAAGACAGAAAACCACAAGCTGAAGCTGCCAGTGGCTCCAAGGCAGGGCGTGGAGGGGGTGGGGGGGGGGGGGGGGCGGGGGCAGGGGGAGAGTGAGTGTTTAAAGCATGATGGGTTCCTAGGGAGATGGACATGTTCTGAGACACTGGCAGGGATTCATAATATTGGGAACACAAATGCCACAGAACCGTTGGCTTTAAAAATGACAAATTCTAAGTTATATAAATTTTACCACAACTGAAAACAGGAAAATTCAAATTTTAAAAAAGGAGAAGTTGGTCTCGACTCAAGACCAATTCCCTTGCATCCTCCAAACTGCTGGCATCTTTGCAGCTCATTTCTCTGGTACTGCAGGGGTGTTGAAGTAAAGTGTTGTCTTTGATTATCCACCCCACCCCGTCATGTGCTGGCACAAGCAGGTATGCTAGCTGGGATCTACTGGTATGGAAGGTGTTAGGTAAACATGAACTCAGCCTAGCTATGAGCTACGTGCAGTCTTGGTGCCTCCCCAATAATGACATTGAAACCGAAGCTCCGACAAGTTCTCACAAACAGGAGGCCCTTTTTAGAATCTGACATACCTTGGAGGAGGTGTTACGTTCCTGTCCTGGAAAATAAGCAGTCTGAGGAGTCTGAGGAGGAAGGAGGGGCATGCTGGGAAGGGTTGCACTGGAGAAAAATAAACTCTCATGTCCGAATTTCTCCTAGGAAGCACTCGCCCCTCCCCCACACCCAAACTCACATAAACCTGGAAATTGAGCTGCCCAAGAGCAGGAGTGCAAGGCAGCCAGTGACTACTGGCTGGTTTTTATCTCCCCACCCCCCACCCCCCACCCCGGGGAATCCCACATCACAGAAGATGCCATAACAAAACTCCTAAAAGGTGAGTTTTAGAAGGCCATCATTAAGTTAGCAGCTGCTGGGCATTCTTGAAAGCATGTGCAGGGCTTGCCTAATGGGCTCAAGACCCCTGTGTTCATCCCCAGCACCCTAAAAAACAAAAACCAGCAATAAGAACAAAATGGAGATAATTATGATAGGCCCCTTCCCTTAAGGCACAGCCAGACTCCCACCAACTCAGAAGGCACTGGAAAGTATCACTTGCCTCAAGTGATGGCTTGTTCTTGGTTGTCAACTTGACTACATCTGGAATCAACTAAAACCCCAAAATGGAGGGGCACACCTGGGAGGGACTTTTGCTTAATTTGAAGTGTGAAGATCTACTTCCAATCCAGAGCTTTGAGGTGGAAAGACAAGCCTTTAATCAATATCTTTAATCTAGATCTAATCTGGGCTATGCCTTCTGCTGGCAGTCTATGTAAGGACATGGAAGAAGGAAGCTTTTTCTTCGCCTGCTTGCTTTCATCTTGCTAGCAAGTCCACTCCTTCACTGGCACTAGAGCCTGTTCTTCAGGTTTCCAGGCTATACTGAAGACCAGTAGAGATAGCCAGCCTCCTGGACTGAACAACTACTGGGTTCTTGGACCTACCATTCATAAACAGCTATTGTTGGATTAGCTGGACCACAGCCTGTAAGCTACTCTAATAAATCCCATACATATGTTCATTCTCTAAGTTCTGTTACTTTAGAGAACCCTGACTAATACACCTCAGAAGCAACTGGAAGACCACATCTAAAACTGAATTTGTTGTGTTTCCACATTACCCATTCTAGCAAAGAGCTGATCTATCTACTATTAGACTGCAGCTTTAGTGCTTAATGCTCTGAAAAATTTCTAGAACCTTCTCTGAGTTGTTTCTTCCATTTCACCCTGTTGAGCTTAATACAGTCTCTGCCGGCACACTCATGGTCTTATACTGTGTTATTTATATGCACAGTGAGGTTCCTCAGAGATTGTCTTCCTGTGCTTCTCCCAGGGCCTACCCCAGGCTGAGCACAGAGCACTTGGTTAACAATATGAAATGTCATGGACTATGCTGGGACTGCCTGTCCTCTTCCAATATGTACCAATGATGTGATCATGCCAACCTTTGCCTCTTCATGTGTCTTCTAGGACAGTACCAAGCTCAGGCTGTAGTAAGTTTGCCAAAGTGGCCCAAATAAATTCCTCTGTATTATTCTTTGAAAACCATAGAATGTCTATTGTTTTCAAATATCTCCAGGGAGGAGAGATCATTCTAAATGTAGAGAATGTGAGCAGAAGTTTGAATTTGTAGAGAAGAAACACTGTATTTTCTTTAAATTTCAGGTTGCAAAGAGTTGTAGGAGGCCAGTGAAACTGAAGGTGCAACAAGGTCAATGACAATTTAAATTCCATTCCAAAAATAAGAAGGCAATATTTCCTGTCCTCCGTGGACTCAACTCCCATCTCGATATCAGAATTGGGGGCTGGGAGGCAGAGGCTGACACTGGCATGCTGCTTACTCTTCTTGATCCCAGACAAGCTGTTGGATGGTGGGGACTAAGGGATGCTTCTGAGGATTGTAGGAAATCTTATTTTCTTACAACGTGGCTTGGGCAAATTCCTGCCAAAAGAAGAATTTGTCTAAGAAGTACAATACCAAATGGGTAAGCAAAGTAAAGGGGAACAAAACAGATTCTCAGTCTCAGAATAGGTGGTATCCGGCAGTCTACAGGGCAGAGGTAAAGGTGGAGAGGCTGTGGGCAGAATGCTGAGGGCAGCATCAACAGAAGAGGGTGGGGTGCTCCCGACATCTGACGTGTTCTGTTGTGCCTAGCAGCTGGGATGGTGATGGGAACAAACGGTAAGCTCAGGAGGGAAGTTCAAGAGGAAACGCACACTGACAGCACTGTCACCCTGTCCTTGACTGTCACCCTGTCCTCGGACCTGCAACTGAGAGAGAACTGGCCAGATGGCTGCTCCTAAAGACTGGAATCATGTCATCAGAACCTGTTAGCTCAGAAAAATGACAAAGACCATGTCAAGTCCCTGCTTGGAGAGGCTTGGAGAGCGGGAGGTGGAGGGGATGCATTCCACTACTCTTGCTGAGTAAGGCTAATGACTCTGGACACCAGGCGTTAAAATGGGCCTGGAAAAGTGGTGGGAAGAAGAAGATCTATGAGGAACCACAGCATGAAAACCCAAGTTCCCACTGACCTCAGACCTCAGACTGGGAGCGGAAGAGCTCACGATCCCAAATGTTCACAAGAACAGATAAAGAAGAGCTCAGCCTCTACTCTCCAGCCGCAGGGGGATTCAAGCTGCTAGAGAAATATGTGATTCTCTCCCACCCATGCCAGCTGTGACCAAGAGGAAGTCTGGGCTTGCACCCTGAGGACACCGTCGAGAGGCTGTCCAGCAGCACCTCCTGCAAACAGAGAGCCCACAGTCCTCCATGACAGCCACTGGTGCATTGTCCTTTTCCTGGAGTGTCAGTGGAGAAGAGTGGGGTGTCCACAGGGAACTGGATGTCTACCTCCAACCGGAATGGTGTGAAGGCTTTCCTCTCCCTGTTCATTGGGAGTCAGGGGAGCTCAACAAGAGAACCAGAACCCATAGTATCCATAGAGAACATCTGAAGAGCAGCCCAGCAGGCATCCACAGAGATCATTACTTCTATCCCTTGACAAGTACAGGCTGCCATTTAAAACGCCAAGTCTCTAATGTCCAGATTTTATCACCAAGATAACAGGGACACTGGAATTATCAAATGGACTTTAAAGTGGTTATGACAAAAATGCTTCAATAAGCAATTATGACCAAACTTAAAATAACAAAAAATTTTGGCCGGAAGATAAAAAGAATTTTAGAACCAAGAAACATAATAACAGATAAAAATGTTAGCAGATGGGCTCAACAGAAAAATGGTAGGGGAGTAGAAACAGTCAATGGACTAGAAGAAGATGGAATGGTAGAAATCACCCAGTTTGAATAATCGAGATAAAAGAGATCAAAAGGACTGAACGAGTCTCAGGGACCCGGGGGCGGGGGTGGCAGAAGATCTAACATCCCTCTCTTCCCAGTCAGAGACAGGAGGAAGCATCTGTGGCCGAAGGCACTGGCAGAAATAATGGCTGAACGAGTCCCAAATTTGTTGAGAAATCTAAACTTACAAATTCTGAAAGAGAGAAACACTGAAGAGATGCACGCCAGGAAAGGATTTCATTCAGCTTATCAAGGCTGAGATAAAGGTAAGATCTCAAAAGTAGCCAAAGAGAGACAACGCCTTATCTATTGGGAATGCTAATTGGAACACTGATGTGTTTGTCATGAAAAACTACTGAGGCGAGAAGGAGGAGGAACAGTTTCCCCCACTGCTGGAGAGCAGCCAGCCAAGCCACCAAAGAGCTGTCAGCCCCGGGAAACTATCTTTCAGAAACAGGAGAAATGAGACATTCTCAAACGGAAATTGAGAATTTGTAGCTAAAGACATTTCTACACACAAAAAAGAGATGGTGAAAGAAGAATCTCTAAGATTGAGGGCAAAAGAACCACACAGAATGAGTCTTTCTTCTCCGGTTCTCCAAGTTACACTGGATGAGCTTAAGTAGAGATTAAGCACTATCTGATGTGTGGTGAGAAAATAGTTATAAATGAAGACAAAGGAAGGATATAAAAGGAAGTCATGTTTCGGTGCGTCACTAAAATTGACAGAATGAGCAATAGAGTTAGCAGTTACGTTTCTGTAATGGAGTCTAAAGCAGAGGTAAAAAGTGAGTCTAAGATATAACTCACAATCACAGTAGAGACCTTACAGCGGAATACAAGGAAGGTTCAATACACAGAAATCAATGAAAGTAATCTGCCTTGTTAATATGCTATTTGTTTTTACAGGCAAAGCATCTTATTAAATTTGATATCCATTCATGGTTTTAAATAAATACAAATCCTCTTAGATTAGATGGGAACTTTTATTATTTATTATTTATTTTTATTTTTCAAGACAGGGTTTCTCTGTGTAGCCCTGGCTGTTCTAGAACCCACGCTATAGAGCAGGCTAGCCTTGAACTCAGAGATCTGCCTGCTTCTGCCTCCAAAATGCTGGAATTAAAGATGTATGCCACCACTACCTGGACAGATGGGAACTTTTTAACTTGACAAGAAAACATCTACAAAAAAAGCCCCACAGCTAATACCACATTCAGTGGGAAAAAACTGAATGTTTCCCTTGGGAACATAGCAAAGATGTTTGTTCTTACTATTCTATTTTTTTTTTTGAACAGGGTTTCTCTGTGTATCACTGGCTGTCCTAGAAATTGCTCTGTAGACCAGGCTGGCCTCAAACTCAGAGATCTGCCTGCCTCTGCCTCCTGAGTGCTGGGATTAAGGGCGTGCGCCACCACACATGGCTGTTCTTACTATTTTTACTTAACATGGTGCTAGAAGTTCTAGACTGTGCGATAAGGCAAGAAAAGCAAATAAAAATATGGAGTTCAGGATATAAGTAGTAACAGTGCCTGCATTTGCAGATGATAGATGGTCTAGAAAACTTTAGGAAATATATATCAATATTCAGACAGAATACTTGTAATAATAATAAGTGCATTCAGCAAAGTCACGTGATACAGACATGCAAAAATACAAAAATGAGCATGTGGCAATGAATATATGACTCTGGAATTAATACACAGCTTATAACTGTTTAAAGAAACATCTGAAATATCGATAGGCAAAGCTAACAAATCATTAATACTATTGTGAACTGAAAACTGCAATACTCAAGTCAAAGACCTAAATAACGGTGGAGAGACTCGTCGTTTGCATGGATTACAAGACTGACTACCGCTACCTCTCCTCAGTTTGCTAAAGTAAAGGTTTAATGTAATTTCCAGCAAAGTCTCAACAACATTTTTGTAGCACAGGTAAGGTTATCCTTAATAGGGCTGCCTCAGTGGTTAACGTGCTTGCTAGATGAGCAGCAAGTGTGAGACTGGAGTCTGGATCCCCAGAACCCACATAAACTAGGGGTGTGTGGCGGCCCACTACAACTGCAGCACTCAGAAGGTGGAGTCAGAGGGTCCCCAATACAAGCTGGCTAGCTAGACTAGCCATATCAGCCAGCCCTGGGTTCCAGCTGAGAGATTCTGCCTCAAAGAATAAGGTGTGGCATGATTAAGGAAGAGTCCCAACATCAGCTGTGTACCTGCTCACACACATGTGAGCATACATGAACATACACAGTTACACCACACACAGAGACACAAGCAAAAAAAGATTATACAGAATATGGGAAATCATGAACAATGGTCAACAATTCTTCTGGGGAAGAACACTACAGTGGGGGCATCAGTCTTCCTGATTCGAAGATAGGTGATATTCCTGTAGTTATGCAGATGCTGCGGCATTGGCATGGGTTTTATATACATCCATATACACAGATATAGATGGAATAGAAAAATAGAATTGAATAGAGTAGAATAACCCAGAGGCAATAACCCCTCCCCAAACACTTCTCAGGTCATTGTTTTCTCTTCCTTTGTACTGTGGTGGGGATCAAGTCCAGAGTCTCACATGTTATGGTGGTTTAAAAGAACATGGCCCCCATAGGGAGCGGCACTATTAGGAGGTGTGGCCTTCTTGGAGGAAGTGTGTCACTGTGGGGGTGGGCTTTCAGGTCCCCTTTGCTCAAGCTTCACTCAGTGTGACAGTTCACTTCCTGTTGCCTCAAGATGTAGGACTCTCAGCTACTTCTCTAGCACCATGTCTGCCTGTGTGCTGCCATGTTCTACCATGATGATAATGAACTAAACCCCTGAAACTGTAAGCCAGCCCCAATTAAATGTTTTCCTTTATAAGAGTTGCTGTGGCCATGATGTCTCTTTACAGCAATAGAAACTCTAATTAAGACACATGGAATAGGCAAGTTCTCCACCACAGAGTCACACCGCTGCCCTCCATTTAACTTTTGACAAATGAGCAAAAGAACTTTGGTGAAGAAAAAGCCTTCTCAATAAATGCTTCTGGAGAAGTCATGCACACACAGGCAATAAAACAAAACAACACCTTAAGTCATGAACCTTATTATACAAGGTTAACTTAACATGCACCACAGACTTTAAAGCAAAGTATAAAAATACAAAACTTTGAGGAAAAAACAGATTTGAGTGGCAATGTAGAATGCAAAGAGTTCTGAGACTTGTCACCAAAAGCATAACCCATAAGGAAAATGGAACTCAGGTGAAATTCATGACTTTTCTTCTGAGAATATTCCACTATGAGGCTGGAAGGGCAGGCTTTGGAGTAGAGGCAGTACTTGTGGATCACACATCTGACACAGAGCCAGTATCTAGACTATATTAAGAAGTCTCAGAACTCAGTAACAGCTAGATGTAGCTATTATTATAGATAATCTGGCTAGAAAATGAACAAAAATGGTGAAAGACATCTCAACAGAGGTAAGACCCAGGGGGCACACAGACACTCAGCACCATGGGATGTCAGGGAAACGTGAACCAAGCTCACAAGAAATCACTGAACACCGATCACAAGGGCCAAAGTAACAATAAATGGCAGCAGGGTTTGCTCTCAGGGACTGGGAGGGTCACTGCTGCACCCACCACCAGACATGTAAGACGCCATGGCCTCGCTGTAAAACAATTTATAACCCAAAGTGATACAATCTTGTGAAAATGTACTTTAAGATGATGGCATTTACATCTGCATTACAGCTCAAAAACTGAATCAGATGACTGTGGCTAATGGGTAGCCCAAATTGACAACCTACAGAATCACGAGCTAAATGAACGGCAGCTTTTCAAAACAGGCAGCTAGCCCAGTGTGGTGCTGCACTCCGCAATACCAGCACTTAAAGGAAAGGCAGGACTGTCCTGTAAGTTCGAGCTCCCTCTGGTCAACACAGTGAGTTCCAGGTGAGCCTGGGTTACAGTGTGAGCCCCTGTCTCAAAACCGAGTCTGAATAAACAAAAATTAAATATATGGAGCTGGCGAGATGGCTCAGTGATTCAAAGCACTCGTTACTTTTGCAGTGGACCCAAGTTCAGTTACCAGCACACATGGCTCATAACAGTTCCAGTTCCAGGGATCTGACAACCTCTTCTGTCCTCTGCTGGTACCAGACACGCATGTTGTGCACATACATACATTCAGACAAGACACTAACAGATAGAAAGTAAATAAATCTTAAATACATAACACTAAAATCTTAAATACAAAACAGTAATGGATATAAAAAGTAAATCTTAAAAATAAGTACGTAGCTACCATAAACACAGCTACTGCACTCCTGGACATTTGTCCCATAGAAATGAAGATAATGCTCTCAAAAGTTTTATGGAGAAATATTTATAAGTGTTTGATTCATTCCCAGGCCCAAACTGAGAACCAACATGTCCTTTCATGAGTGAATGGCTTAAACCAGGTGTGGCATACCAATATCACAGAATGGTACTCAGTGATAAAGAGGGAAAAAAGTAGCGATAGAATCAACAAGCTGGAAGAATCTTTAGAAAATCAGTTGGGGTATGGTGTCGCTGCACAAAGGGAATAAATACGTTATGTGATTCCATTTATATACGTTCTACTCTTGAATGACAACACTGTCACACTAGAGAACAGCTCGATGGCTGCCTGGAGTCAGGGGGCAGCAGCTGGGGATACAAAGGAGCCACATGCGGGACCCTGGTGTGAGGAAAATGTGCTGAGGGTGACCATATCAATGGCAATTTCCTGGCTGTGATGTCGTGCTAAGGCTGTGGATGATGTCACCACTGGAGGGAAATGGGCAAAGGGACCTGGAACCCTGTAGTATTCCTTGACTGCATATGAATCTGTAATAATCTCCGAAGGAAAGTAAAAATCCCTGTCCATTTTTTTTTTTTTTAATGTATCTCCTGCTCCATCCATGTCTCTCTGCCCTCCTGCCTTTCTGAGCATTGCAAAGAAATGCTATCTTGCCAAACGTCACTGAGGAGGCAGGCCTCTCTCCACCTCCTCTAGGCACACCAGAGGGAGAGATTCGGCCTCACTAGCCGAGCAGGCAAAGGAGAATTTGAATGACAGCCTCAGCACATGTGGAAGCCATTACCTCCTTCCATGACCTGAAATGAGGTAGCAAGGACTCTCTGGAATCAGGTTGGGCTCCATGGTACAGTGGGTGAGCCCAGAGGAGGTCAGGCTGGAGTCACAGGGCTGCTAGGAACAGATAAATTAGGAGGCCCCAGGGGAATGCTGTATGGTAGGCTAAGGAGGGCTGGGTGGAAGGGGGCAAGGAACAGTCTAGATTGTGTGCATTCGCCAATGGGGGCAAAGGGCAGAGTGAAGGCCCCTGTGCAGCAGGAAGCTAGACATGGAGACTCAGTTGCAGAAGCGGAGAGTTCTGTGACAAGGCTGGAGCCACAGACGGGATCAAACATGTTGTTTATTTCAAAGCCACACAGGCAGAAATTCAAAGGCCCCTGCTTCCTCTCAAGCTCTTTCCAACTGTTCCCCTTCCCTCGCTCTGCTCTAGCCACACAACTGTGATCCCTGCCACCGCCAGGCCTCTGTATTTGCTTCTGTGCCCTCTCTAAGTTCATCCCACTGATGAGACTTTCTCCCAGCCTCCTGCTCAGCAGGCTGAGAAAGCCCCCTCCGCAGCACTCTCCATGACAGTACCCACACTTGGCTTTGTTTTCTGGGTCACACTGCTCACCGTGTAGCTCACATTAATTCTTGGGTTCTCTGTTGGGAACTAAGTTCTACGTGGCAAGGATTTCATCATTTGGTTTTACCTCCAGCACCAGAAAGAGTGCCTGGCACCATGAGGATGCTCAGAACTATTTGCTGGGCTTGAGGTGGCTGAGCGGTGGAGGGCCTCACTGAGTATCAACATAACAGGCCTCTGTGCCCAGTGCAGCTAAATAAAGAAAGAGAACGTTTGTTTGGTGGGCTGAAGAAATGAATGGATGAAGGAATAAATGTAGGGTGGACCAGAGCACAAAAGTTATGATGACAGAAAACACAAGGGTGCCGGGCCCTATGTCTATGTTGGGAAATTACATCTTTTAATCACCTTGATCTAGAGGGCAAGAAGAAGCTGGACCACTGATGCTCCAAGATGTAGTTGAAGGGAGCCCCATTTTATAAGATGGTATTTCCAGGACCGTGGGATGACCAGGTCTGCATCTTGTCATTGTTACTTCTCAGACCTACACACATCACTGGGATCCAGTTTCCTGCGGAGTGGGAATTTCACCTGGGTTCAGAGTTCAGTCTTCCCTAAGTATGAGCACACCTCTTGTCAGGGATGAAGGAGGGAAGAACGGAGCTGAAGATGGTGGCAGGAACATGTTTAAAAAGGCGAAGATAAAGCCAGGTGGTGGTGGCGCACGCCTTTAATCCCAGCACTCGGGAGGCAGAGCCAGGCGGATCTTTTTGAGTACAAGGCCAGCCTGGTCTACAGAGCGAGATCCAGAAAAGGCGCAAAGCTACACAGAGAAACCCTGTCTCGAAAAACAAAACATAACAAAATAAATAATAAAAAAGAAAAACCTTTACAGTGTGTGGCTGTCACAGCTGAGAGGCAGGGAGGGGAGAGAAAGAGCACTGGGTGCTAGAAGGATGTGGGGGCGGGGTGAGGCTCCATGGTAGATGCTTGTCCAGCACAGTTCATCTCCAACACCCAGACAGCCAAGGATGCAGATTAGCCTCTGAACCAGAGCCTGGTGGTCTGGGATGTGAATCCTCAGAGTATGGGGGACGGCGTCATCGTCCAACACCAGAATTTAAGTGCTGGCAATCAGGTACCACTGACGTATGAAGATAACGCTGTAAGACTTATCTCTCTCCTCTCCCCCAACTTTCTCTCTGTTTCTGTCTTTTAGCTGCATCTTCAGACCTATTTTTCATACAGTTTTATGTTTTTCACATATTGACTGTACACAAAAATGGGATTCATGATGGCATTTTTAAATGTCATTTTTAGTGTTTATCATTACCCACTCCCATCGCTTTCTCCTCACTCTCCTCCTCTTTTGCTAGCTCCCTTTTCTCCACCAGGAATCCCGCTTCTGCTTCATGCTCTATTGTTTTGAAGCCTAGTTCTACATAGAAGAGAAACCATGGTCTTTCTCTCTCTGGGTCTGGCTTACCTAGCTCAATAGATCAGTTTTAAGCATTCTCCCGCACATGACACATCCTTGCTGTGTATGGTGTCTGTACAGCATATTTTCTTTATCATCCATTGATTGATGAACTTAATCAGCTCCAGTTTATAATCAATTCAGTTCTTTTAAGAACTTGCCCTTACATGACACACAGATTTGCCTGTTGGGGTTTCGGGTTTGGATCAGGCCTGAAACCGTTGTCTGTTTTGACTTTTACACTCCCGAGGTCCCTAAACCTGCACATTAATTATAGTGATAAAACAACTGTGTCCACCACTCTCAAGTTTCCCTCACACCCCAGCAATGTTCATCTGTGCAGTAAACATCCGCCTTTATCAATTCAAATTAGCATGAAGACAAACAGAATAATTCAAAGCTGGCTTCGAGGACCCCCTGCCTCAACTGCTGCCGTAATTAAAGAAAGATGAGCCTCGCCACTAATTAACCTCCTAAACACTAATTAAAGATAATGAGGGCTCAAGGTGCTTGGCACAGCCTGACCTACTGGCGGAGTCCGCACAGATTCACAGAGTTCCGGAAAGGGCAAAGTGGCTGCAGGTGTCCTCTCCGGGTGCCTCCCTGGGAAAATGGCTGCCCAGTTGGGGCAAGTAGTCATTTTCTGTGCAAGAATTACAGATGGGACATTCTGCCAGTCTCAGCTGGAGTACTGGTCACAAGCTTTTGATCCCAGGTGAACATTTAGCTCAGCTCAGCACGCAGAGTGAATCAGAGGTTGGCAGACATTGTGTTTTAAAAATCATTCATGCTGCCTGGAGTCCTTCCTAGCACACATCAGTCATGACATCAGTCATGGCTGGATAAGGTGTCAGGAAGGGTGAATGAACTCTAAGTCAGGTGCACTTCTTTTTTTTGTTCTTCTAGAGCCAAAACACGGAGGTACAGACTTGGTGACTGCCTCCTGCTTCCTCTCAGGTGAGGAAGCTGGGATATCTTCTTGGCAGATGCAGGAAGAGCCAAGGAAGAGGCAAAAAGTACGCTGTCAGCAGCTGAGCCTCTTCATCCCAGTGACTGTGTTCTGAGCAGGAAGACACAGTCTCTGCACAGGTGGTCACCTAGGCACTGCAGAGCAGGCCGGTCCGGTCAGGTAAACAGCACGGGGCTGCCATCATCTTCACCGTGCAAGGACACCATGGCTCGCACTGGAGGGAGGTGCTCTCACGATGCCATCATGCCAAAGCAAAGTCCTCATCCAAGGGGCCTCAGGACTAGGCCAAGGCCACCATGGGTCACAAAAGGCTAAGTCCAACATCCTCATCCATGCTCAGGCACAGCTGGACACTGCCTCCTCTCCTTCAGTCACTAGCCTGTGCTGGTCTAGTAACTAACTGGCTGAGCTGATTTGCGGTAGGTAGAGGGTCAGAGGGCTGGGCTGAAAATCTGAAACCCTCCCTTTTAAATCATTCAGTCCACCTCAAATGCCCAAGGCAACCTGTGGGTTTTAGATGAAGAGCAATGGGAGGAGAGCAGCAGCAAACCTTTCCTGGGGTTGCCAGCAGGACGCTACCACAGCTGTCCTCCCATTTCAGCTACGTGGTAAGTTGTATGGTAAATGGTAAGCGGTGATGGTGTGGCTCAGTGCAGGTGCCCAGCATCCAGGAAACCTTGTCCCCAGCACCACAAAAGACTATGAATAAAAGAATCAGAAGGGCACGGGGTTGGGAGTGTAGCTCTGCAGAGTGCTTGTCTACCACGTATGAATCCAAATCCCTGGGTTCGGGCCTTAGTAACTTACTGGCTATGGTGGAACCCACCTGTAATCCTAGCTCCTGGGAGCTGGAGGCAGGAGGATCAAGGAGTGCAAGGCTGTCCTTGGCTACATAGTGAGTTTGAGGCCAGTCTGAGCCAGTTCAGATTTGAAGTGTGTGAGGTCCTGTCTTTAACAAACAAACCGATGAACAAACGAAAAAACAAACCAAAACAAAAACAAAAAAAATGGAAAGAAAGGAAGAAATAAGAAGGAGAGGAAGGAACATTTATTTTTAGCATGGTACCCACTGAAGGCCATCTTCAACAAAGAACCGTGCCTGTAGTGGAGCTGTGGTGGGCTAAGAACCGTGAGCTCAATCCTGTGTCGTAGCTATAGGAGACATTAAATGGTCTCTGGCCTCGTGTTTAAAGAAGGGACTTAGGGGGATGCAGTGCGATGCACCAGCAGGCTGCTTTTACCAGCCTTTCCCTCACAGCCTTCAAAGGCAACTTCACTCAGAGTTGATCATCTCGGAAGGGCTTCTTCTGGACCCTGTGAAGTGGGGCTGTCCCCAAACAGGTGTGACATCCTCTTACTCTTGGTCCCTCCCTGTGTGGGGGAAAATCCGTGGACACAGGACACGGAGAAAATAGCAGTCTAGGGGCATGGATCAGGGAAGATGCCTGCCATCTCTGCCCACTGGGACAAAGGAGCCATGGCTTAGGAAACGGTTTAAGAAGGAGATTGTTCTAGATTCATGTCTGTTGCTGTAATAAAAATACCTGAACAAAAAGCAACTGAAAGGGGAAAGGGAATGTTAGTCCACAATTCCAGGCTTCAGTCTGTCCTAGCAGGAAAAGTCATGGCAGCAGGGACTTAAAATGGTTAATCACGTGACACCCACAGTCAAGAGCAGAGAGAAACAAACACATGCATGCTCAATACTCAGCTAGCTTTCTCCACTCACAGAGTCCAGAATCCTAAGCCCAGCAACCATGCCACCCATCTCAGGCTGGGTCTTCCCACATCAGTGAAGGCAATGAAGACAATACCCATCCCATCCCATACATGCCGAAAGGCTAAACTGATGTAGGCTTGTGACTGGAGCTCATGTCCAGCTGACAGAACTAATCATCACAGGGATGCATATTTGAAATTAAGTGTCAATATATGACATGATCTCTCTCTATGCCACCCATAAAAATGACACAAAAAACTTATATCACCATTTAACTTCCATGTTGACTCACCATATTTCCTGACAGATTAATCACTCCAGGAATATGCCGGAATCAAGGAGTAAGGTGTACTTTGCCCTTGGAAGGCAAGGTCATCTAAGGGACTCCTGCATGATGTTGGTAGGGAGGTAAAATGGTGTGGCTACCATAGAAACATGCATCTCTTCAAATAACGAACTGTTAAACTGCAATGCCACGACTGAGTATAAATCCAGTGGAGTTGAAATTAATATTGAAGAGAATCTCTCCTCTCATGTTCATTACAGCAGTGTTTACAGTAGCTATGATATGGCTGACAAGTTGATAAAGAAAATGTGCTAAACATACAGGGTTAAATGTTATTCTGCCTTACAGAGGAAGAAAATCCTTTCATTTGGCATCGTAAATGAATATGAAGGTCATTACACGAGGTGAAATGAGCCAAAGGCTACGTGATTTCAAGAGAGTCACTGGGATACAGGGAGGATACCCATCCACAGGATCAACTCTTGGCTTTACCCTGAGCATGTTCTGGAGAGCCAAAAAGCCGGATGGTGTCTGTCATTCGTGATGACTTCTTCTTGAAATTTGCTGAAAGGAATCATCCTAAGTGTCACTGCATGTGTGAACATGTAACTGAGAGGACTGCGCATGCTAATTAGCTTCACAGTGACAATCATTTCACAGCACAAATAGCACACCATGACACAAGAACACTTGGAACACACAAACAAGACACACAACTTTGATTTCTCGCTTATATCCCAGTAAGACTGAAAAGAAAAATTCAAGAATTACAGACCTCAAGGATGTAGTGAATCCTGAGAAAGCTAATCAAAATGTATTCTGAGAGAGATGGAACTCAGTTCTATGGTTGCCAGAGGTCTGGAGGAGACATGTTAACATCTCCCAAAGCCATCCCACCCTTACCCCAGGACACCCAGAGTGACACTGCCATACCTTCCCTACAAGGAAGTGTTTTGAGACAACTCAAGCCTAAGCCAACTCACAGGTGTTTGCACAACTGAATGGCCCAGCTTTCGATGGTCTCATGGAGGACAACAGGAAGTTCAGTTACCTGCCTATGAGCAAGGGTGTACACAGTACCAGGGGCATAGTGGCTCATGCCTGCAAGACCTGACAGCATTTGGGAGATGGAGACAGTGTTTTTGAGTCCAAGGCCATCTTTAGCTATATAGTATGTTTGAGGCCAGGCTTCCTGAAACACTGACTTAAAAAATCATAATCAACACCCCCACCCCCAACACTGGTCCCCCACCACTCAGGACAACTTCCTTGTGATGATGCCAGGCGCCAGGAAACAAGCTTCATGCAGCCTGTGGGCAGAGTGGGAAGGTGCACAGAGTCTGGTAGGCTTCTCATGACATCTGGCTGGAGACTCTTCAAGCTCCTCACCCCCAGATAGTCCTTCGGCCTGGGGTCTCTCTTACTTGCAACTCAGAGCATGTTCCTCTGACCCAGGAGTTACTGCTCCAAACTAATTCTGGACCACTGGCTTGGGACCAACTTTAAAGAACCTAGAGGGCAGGATGCAGTGTGAAGGTGCAATACAGCATCAAAAAGGCGAGAACTTGACTGTTTTTGCCTTCTGACCCTGAGAGATCCTTAGCGATTATTATTTTTACAGGGTACTTTTCTAGATGTTGGTTAATCTTCCTTGCCCGCTTGGCTAGATTTAGAATCACCTAGGAGACACACCTCTGTGTTTGTCTGTGTGGGCATTTGCAGAAAGGTGTGTTGAGGAGGAAGGACCCATCCTGTTAGTGGGCAACACTACTCCATGAGCTGGGGTCCTGGGCTGAATAAAACAGAGGAAGTCAGCTGGGCACCACCATTCATTTCTCTCTGCTTTCTGACTGTGAATGTATGTGATAAGCCGCCTCATGCTCCCACCACCATGCCTTCCTGCTATGATGGACTGTGCCCTCAAACCATGATCCAAATTAAATCCCCTCTAGTTGTTTGGGTCAGGTATTTTCAAAAACAGCAACAAGGAAAGTGATACAGATGTGATTCATAACTGCTGGATTTTAGAGCTGCATATTGTCCATTCTCATGCTGAACACACGTTACTTGTACTAAACGAGCAGCTACTCATGTGGCCTTGAATGACAAGTCACATTTTTCACTGTAAAAGTGCTCTGACCTTTAGTGTGGTCAGCCAGCAGACAGCACTCTATAGTCACACATTTGGCTGTTTTGTGGCTGTCTTAATTAGGGTTTTTATTGCTGTGAAGAGACACCATGACCACAGCAACTCTTATAAAGGAAAACATTTAACTGAGGCAGCAGCTTACAGTTCAGAGGTTCAGTCCATTATCGTCATGGTGGGGAGCATTGCGACATGCAGGCAGACATGGTGCTAGAGGAGTAGCTGAAAGTCCTACATCTTGCAGGCAACAGGAAGTTGACTGAGACACTGGGTGGTATCCTGAGCACAAGAAACCTCAAAGCCTGCCCCCACCATGACACACTTCCTCCAACAAGGCCACACCTCCTAAGAGTGCCTCCCTATGAGATTATGGGGGACAATTACATTTAAACTACCACAGTGGCCAAGGGAAAGACAGTAAACTACAGTTTTCTTTTCTTACCCAATAGGTATGAGGTCACCCCAAGAAAACCTTTCTATAATCCAAACTCTTCTGGAGAGGGGGTAACTCTCAGATGAAATGTGAGAGTTTCCTAATACGTTTTGCTTAGGAAAAGAATTCTGGAGACATGTGACTGGTTCTGCACGGCCATGTTGCAGGAAGATTTAATATTCTCCACTTAAGATTTCTCTTTATAGAAATGTCTTCTAGGCAGAGCTCCCATGACTTGCAGAGTAAAGCTCCAATTTTATCCTGCAGAATGATCCAGCCTTTCTTACTTATCCAGGTTACCTCTTATTATCTTTCCGGATTCAAAATGTAGAGTCCAGAAATCTCATCATACCTACCTGAGCACATCTAGCAAGTCATTCTCTATAGCGGGAATTCCCCTCCTACCTCTTTACCTGGCAAGAAACTGGGATCCACTCTGGGCTGTCCTGGAATTCTCTCCATCACTATATGTCTTAGGGTCACTATTGCTGTGATGAAACACCATGACCAAAGCAACGTGGGAGGAAAGGGTTTATTCAGCTTATGCTTCCACATCACTGTTCATCATCAAAGGAAGTCAGGACAGGAACTCAAGCCAGGTGGGGACCTGGTGGACCAGGAGCTGATACAGAAGCCAAGGAGGAGTGATGCTTACTGACTTGCTCAGCCTGCTTTCTTATAGAACCCGGGACCACAGCTCAGGAATGGCACCACCCACAATGGACTTGGTCCTCCCCCATTTGTCACTAATTAAGAAAATGCTCTAAGGCTTGCCTACAGCCTGGTCTCCTGGAGGCATTTCCTTAACTGCAGATGTCTCCCTTTGGATGACTCTAGCTTGTGTCAGAGTGACATAAAACTAGCCTGCACCTTATGAAAACACTGTTAATATTGAATTTCTGTTTTGGGACTAATCATCTGTCACTACCACCTCCTTCTGTACTGCCCAGTTTGATGTTTGACAAACTGTCAGGGGCTGACCCAAGGACCTGCCTGCACCAGCACCGCACAGAGGAGAACAGAGTCTGGGGTGTAGCTCATTCAGACAGAGCTTGATGGCAACCAGAAGGCCCTGGTTTCCATTCCCAGCACCACAATGAAACAAACCCCAAACCAAACAAAATAGAAAAGCAACAACACTGGCATTTTAAATGAGAAACATAAATGAAAAGTTCACACAAGTTCTCGGATCCCAGTTGACCCTGAAGATGAGGAGGAAACCTGAATAGATGTGGGCCTCTGAGCAGGACTTCTTCAGTAGCATGTGATCCTCACAGGGGCCTTTCAGAAATTATGATGCTACAAATCCAGCAGGTATTGGCAGGCAAAGCCTTTGTAAGGACGAGTGTGAATGAGTGACCGTTTACGGAGAAAAAGGTACTTGGGGGAAAGATGTTGGCCTCTCTGCTCCCAGAGGCATGCACCAAGGCTCACAAGATCAACTGCAAACACTATCACTAACTCAGTTGTCATTGTTTCCTTCTCAAGCTCACATACAGACGACAAAGGAAATCAAAAACGGACAGGCAGGGGTCCGTCCAGGAGCCCGCGTGCTGCGGCTACCGCTGTCCTTGGTTGGACACAGTCCAGCGGAGCTATAAAAGAATGAGACCGGAGAGCAGGAAACCTGTGCACGCCGCACACTGCCATGTTCAAGAAGCGAATGTGCAGGACAGAGCATTGACGGAGACAGTGATGCAAACGTGATGGAATGTTGCGCTTAGGTCCTTTGAGAGTGCATGAAGAAGGAGGGGAAAAAAAACCCACACAGGCTGGAGTTAGAACCAGGGATCTAGAGTTCCAACAGGAGGATGTCTGCGGGCCTTGGGGAAGAATTCCCAGAAGAGCCTGGTGTATTCCTTTTTCTGGAGTCACATGACACAGCTGTCTGTAGACATTCTGTGTAACGGGGAACAGACAGGAAGGAATCATCTGTTTCTGAGGCTGTGTTTTCCTTTTCCAATGCTGAGGAAACCAAAGCAGAAACTCCACAGCAGGGCAGAAATGCACTACCAGAGGGCTGCGTCAAAACCACATAGCTGCTGGGTCCAAGAGCAGAGGCGAGAGAGGCAGAGCTGTGAGGCTGTGACATTTCTCTGGGGTATGAACTGAAAAGCATACTGGGACTTTATTTTGAAATAGTCCTTGTGTGTCAAAAGTTCCTGATCCAGAGCCTGCCTATAGCTGTCGGTCACAGGACACGATCGTCAGGCACGTGTGTTGAACCAGGCCCACCTGGTTTTTTTTTTTTTTTTTTAAAGAACGGACTTAATGTAATTACAACTCTGAAAATTCTGAGACATTTCTTTTTCATACAATGTATTTTGTGCAATTGGTTTATGACTTCTTTTTTTTTCTTTTTCTTTTTTAACTTTATTTTAATATGCATTGGTGTGAAGGTGTCAAATCCCCTGGAACTAGAATTACAGACAGTTGTGAGCTGCCATGTGGGTGCTGGGAATTGAACCCGGGTCCTTTGGAAGAGCAGCCAGTGCTCTTAACCGCTGGGCCATCTCTCCAGCCCGCTCCTGGTTTTTAAGTCTCTCCTGCACCACGTGAAAGGGACTGTCCACAATTGGGTACAAGCCACAGGGCTTTGTTGACAGCTTGTGACAACTTGGACCATTCTCTAGGCCTGAAAAGATTTGTGAGGGTGGTGGAAAGATAATAGCCTACTCAAGGAGGCCCATGGTGGCTCCACAGGAGTGTCGTCAACAAAGGCCCGTGCCCAGTTCTTTTTTAAAAGGCAAATGCTTTCTGAAGAGGTGAGGGGAAGAGCAGGGGCTCTAAGGGCCTGGGTGACATATCAATGCTTTAAGAAAACAAGACGGCTGCCGGGTCTAGAAATACTATGATATCGAAAATGTCTTCCATTTGGAAACTCTTTGACTGTCCGATGAATGAGCTGAAGAAAACCATGGGAGAGTTAAACAGCTAAGGCTCCTGCCATGAGAGGCTGCATTGTCTGGAAATTCAATGTAAGACTCAGACTACACCTTTTAATCTAAGTATCAACATTTAACATTAATCAATTCATGATCAATTATAATCAGTTTATTATCAATTCTGAACTACATGTATAATTAACATGAAAATAATTAAATGTGCTTTACTCTCTCTAAAATGAATATTTTTTATGAAATATTTCAAGTCTTTGGAAGAGTGTATGAATCTGGATCTTGTGACCAGCTAATAACGTTTTTAGAGTTCCATCAGTGTTAGCTATTCTTTCAACACTACTTTTTAAATTATAATTTTATATATCTAAGAATATTCAACCCAAATGAGAATACGTGTTTCATGGAATTCATGTCAAATTTGAACGTGTCGAGACCCACAGATGTTTTCATGTGAATATGCTTCTGCAAGGGCTTCATGTCTATGGGCCTTATTCTTGGTCTTACAAACAGGGCATAGAGGAGGAAGGCTGCCCTACTTTCACACACACACACACACACACACACACACACACACACACACACACACACACACACAAATTCTTATAAAAAGTAGCCTTGGTAGCTAATCTATTAATCTATTCTTTATTCCCCGAGACAGGGTCTCACCATAGAGGCCAGGCTGGCTTCCAGCTTCAGATCCCTCTGCCTCTACCTCTCAGTGCTGGGATTACAGGATTTTGCCATCACACCCAGGGAAATGAGTTGGTTCTGTTCAAAGCATGCAAACTGGCTCTCGGTCTTGTCTACGCAAGCTCGCCCTATTACAGGTACACCGTCACTGTTATTTCTGAGTTCTGATACCGACTTGTGCAGTTTGATAAGAGATCTAAATTAGACACAGAGAAATACACAGACAAGAGGTCATCCAAGGCTGCAAAGTGAGCTATGAAAACACAAAACCGGATACTAATTGGCATACATGAAGGCTTCCCAGTCACTGCAGGACTGATTGCTGGGGCTCAAAACACTACCGCAGAGTACTGTGAACTGGAGGAGACTTGGAAGGCCTGGAGAGTCCAAGGTCACTGTCACCTTCCTGTGCCAGCTGAAGCAAGGGAGTTCTCTGACCTACTTTGCTTGTGATCAGACCAGTGGTTCTTAACCTGTGAGTCATGACCCCTTTGGGGTCCTATATCAGATATTTACACCATGATTCATAACAGTATTAAAATTACAGTTATGAAGTGGCAACAAAATAATTGTATGGTTGGGGGTCACCACATCATGGGGAACTGTATTAAAGGGTCACAGCATTAGGAAGGTTAAGAGCCACTGAGGTAGACCATAAGACTCTCCTTCTGAGGTCTTGCCCCACATAGGGGCAGAGGATGCTGCACACAGTAGCCTTAGAGGTCTCCGAGGTTGATTACCATTAGATAACCCCTTTTTTTTGGGAGTCTAATATTGCTACAGTACTGTCCATTCTTCATGGGCCCTAAGCATGAAGGAGCCTTCCTCCTAGCCCCTTGGGTCCTCATTTCTGAAGGTTCTCATGTCACGTACAACCTTGACAAGTAGAATGGATTTGCTGTTCTCTCGTTCATCTGTGTTTTGCTATGGAGGTGTCAGCTTGCACCTTGTGGTGAAGAAGACAGGACCTCCCATCCTATGCTTCCTCTTAGGCTCCGCTGAGCTCGGCAGCCATCTCCTCTGCTCACTTTCCTCCCAGCAGCTCTCGCTTCTCTTGCTTCTCACTGGGTTCTTACCCCAGGGCAGCAGGAACCTGCCGCTGTCTTTTTGGCCACACTCTCGCCTGGCACTTCCTCAGTTTTCCGTACATGTCTGTGGCATGGACGAATAATGACTCGCCCTGTATTGTATTAGGCCAACCTGCTGGCTGCATCTGCAACTGCAACGAAGCCAACTTGTTTACTCATTAGTAAGGGTACTCCCAATTACCACCACCTGAGGTGCCCTGAGAGGCTCCTAATTGCAGAGGGAAGAGAATAAACATATTATGGCTGCCATGCCAGAAGGAGAAGACTTAACTGGAGCTCGGTGTGTAGCTGATGACCGAAACTCCATGGTATGCAGACACTGGGTCAAGGTCTACAGAGCAGAAGGTCTACAGAGCAGGATGGCCACGATAGTTGTATTCAGAGCCAAGAACAACCCTCCCTCCCCAGGGGGAGGATTGAGATGGTATCTTAAGTATTTCTACTTCTATTAATTAAAATGTCTCAAAAACTCCTATAAATAGACTGCTAAATGCACTGAATCCTGTGGACTGTCTGCCAGTGGTAACCCTGACATTCTCTAAGCTCTTTTGAACCATGAGGCCTATGATGCCATATTCATCATATTCATCGGCTACTAAGTCAGGCCTTGTCCGGCTTTCCTAGTTCCAGATGGGAAAAAACTTCCACACCCATGCCAGAGGCCACACCTGGGGGTTGCAGGCACGCTCTGTGGTGTAGAGTGAAGTAAGTAACCGTTCAGTACCCCATATACAGTTAGTTCCCTGTATATTCCCATCCCCCACCCCCGCCCCAGTCCCATGCACCAAAGAGCCTAGAAATTCTCCCACACGCTGTACAAAAATCAGAGGATTTCTAAACTCTAGGATGCCCCTGCTAGAGTTTCCCCAGTTTAACCCTCTCAGGGAGCCAGACCCTGGGAATGTAGACTGTTAACTCAATTTCAGGAGGGCCGCAGGTGGTCACTGCCTTACGCTGCCTGGAATGTCTTAGCCTAAGAGAGCTTACACAGTTGGAGCTGGGAGGAGGGGGGTCAGCCAGAAAAGCAAACAATTCCCCAGGACTTAACAGCGCTCAGCTGAGACCTTAGAGTGTCTGAGGGACGAGTTCCCGCCTGGAATGTGCAATGCCACTGTTCAGTATGCCACCTACAGAACAACCGCCCAAAACATCAAAAGTCTCCTATCGATGCCCAAATGGCTGAAGTAGAATTAACTTGCAAGAAGCGGGTCAATTCAAGCACTGAGTACTTTCAAAGGGATTCAAGTATTCCACCAGTACTTTTCAGGAGGTTCAGCAAGCCTGAGCACTGGCTGAGCTTGGTACTGACATTCAATGTTTAGTAAAAATGATTCTTGAAAGGTAGAGAAAGTGGGCAGGAAACTAACTTAACTCATGACTCAAAAATAATTATACTAGAGTCTTCCTGACGCTGAGACGGGAGGCTGGGCTGCAGCAAGCTACCAACTGACCCTCAGTCCCACCTCGCCAGCGCACAGCCTCCTCCCTGCTCTGTCCGGGCAGTCCCTACAATCTGTAGTCTGTCTCTGCAGCAGGGAGCAGCTGGGCCTCTGATGAGAAGTTTCATCAGCCAGCACATCGTCTTCCCAGGGAACAAGATGGCTTTTGCTTGTTTCAGTAATCAGTATCAACCGGTGTTTAAAATTGTTTAAAATTATTAAACATTAGCCCATCAAAACGAAGGCTCTGGGGATTCAACTCCCATAAAGTAACAGAGAATTGATTACTTTCGGTTGACAGGGGCAGCTCAGGGGTTCCCTAACCGCTAATGATGTGTTTTACTTTTCTAAGTGTTTACTCTCCTCCTCCTCCTTCCTTCCTGTGCCCGGGATGCAGGCAGGTCTCAGCAATCCCCCAGTGGGTAATCCAGTCAGCCCTTCTGCAATTTCCTGGACCATTTACTCCCTTTGTTCCACTAATGCCTCTCCTCACCTGTGTTTGTCAGCCCCCCCCCCCCCCCAGAGCCTGGGCAGCTTTTGCCTGCCTGCCTGCCGAAGCTGTTGACTTCTGCGCTTCTTTTTCTAAGCACCCTCCCTAGTGTCTAGGCCTTATTGGTGGTTCTCCCCGCTTCCAAAGTGAAATGCATACATTAATTTCTTTCACAGACCATACGGGGGCCCATGAGAGCGGATCTGTCTGGAAGTCAAGACCGCTAGATAGGTCCGTTAGCTCCCTCCCTTCAGCCTGACCTGAGGAGGTGGGGAGAGTTTCTACGCTTGCTTCATGATTCTCCTGAAAGCAGGAACCGAAAAGGCAGCAACAGGGCTGAAGAGAGGGCTCAGTGGTTGGCTGTTCTTCCAGGAGACTTGGGTTCAATTCCCAGCACCCACATGGTGGTTCACAACTGTCTGTGACTCATCTCAGAGGATCCAAAGCCCTCTCTTCTCTCTTCATCAGGCACCACCAGGCTTGCATGTGATGTGCAGACATATATGCAGGCAAAACACCCAGACGCGTGGATGAAAGAAAGATGTCACCTTTAAAAAAAAAAAAAAAAAAAAAAAAAAAAAGAGAAAAAAAAAAAAGGGACAACATCACGCAGCCTTCAATCACAGCACTTCCTCCGAGCTGTTGCACATTCTCGGTGGGCCCGCCTGCTTTGATCCTTTCCGTTAGCTGCTTCAGACAGGTAGGTATCCCTGGCTGGCTACTGTGGCTCCACAGCATGCTGAGCACTCCAGGGAGCATGAAATTATAAATAGAAGCACTGGAGAGATGCTTTACCCTGGCCTTGTGCAAAGAAACCGGGTATAAAAGGGACCATGTTTTCCCTCCTCCTTAGTGGACAATAATGGGCAGATGCCTCCTCTTTGAGGCTTGGATCTCTTGTTTCCATCCGTCGCATGTGGCCAGTGTTAGGATAAATAAAATGGGACTGCAATGTGTGTGTCCTTGGCATTAAAAATAATTTCTGTAGATGGAGAGAGACTTGAGTAGGTTAATGTGTTCCTTGCTTCGGTTCCAGTATAAACCAGCTGGCCCTGAAAGGGCAGGGAGGGCCAAGGCCATCTGGAAAGTCCATTTACAGGGCAAGTATGTGATTGGCACTGAGGAATGATCACCAATAATTCGATGTGATCCGAGACTGAGGCATCACACTATTCATACTTAACAGCAGCATGGTGCACACTGTAAAAGGTGTTATAACGCAGGCTGCACTATTTGGGGGATAATCCTGAAGTGCATAAGGACAAATAGTACCCATGTCTAAGATCTGCTTTTACACGCTTCAGCAAACTGAAATCTAGGGCCACATGGGACTAAATACAGCAACTCTGGCAAAATCTTGGTACTTGTTGGATCTGTGATTTGTGGACATGGGGACCCCTCTGGGACAGTCTGTCTTTGTGTGTTTTAATGTTTGAGTACTTTCTTTTTCTCATTAAGAACAGGGTCTTTCTACGCTGCCTAAGTGTATGGCCACCACCTCCTCCTGAGTTCCAGCTGTTCTCTCTGCTCTCAGTCCCCGAAAGGCAGAGATTACGGGTGCAGACCAGCACAACAACAACAACAGCAGCAGCAGCAGCAGCAGCAACAACAACAACAACATGTGCTGATTTAAGGGAAGTTTAAGCTGACACAATCACAGTGGAGATAGGCCAACCCTACAAGAGATGTAATGGAGGCACTCGTCCCCAAGGCTTTGAGATTATCTGGGACAAATGGGAGGGGCTGGTGGGGACACTGTGTCTCAAGTGGGCTTCAGGAGGGCCTGGAGTATAAGGGACAGCTTGCGTGGGCCCAGCCTCTTATGTGTAGCTCCTGGAGGCAATGACCTAAAGACAGACTGGGTGAGCTAATGTCACTAAATGTACCCTTCTCCCCAATCCAAAACTTGATCTGTGGACTGGGGGTGTGGCTCAGTGGTAAAGCACCTGCCTAGCATGTTCGAGGCTCTGGGTTTAGCCTTAGCACCACAAAAAAAAAAACCCAAAAAACAAAAAACAAAAAACTAAACCTCATTCAGGATGCCTCCACCCTCTCGATACGCCTGGGGTTCCTCTAAATTTCTGCACCAATCCAATAGGAAACAGAGTGCCTCCTGGGTGAACATCCTTTGTTAGAGAAAAACCCATGGCCTTTAAGAATGGCCAGTTAGGAATGGTCGGTAGAGATGGATTACCCAGCTTTTTGGTTAGAGGATGAGGTGGGAGTTTACTCTCTGAAGGGCTACACATGCTGTGGATTTTTCCATTTCACCCTCCCAGTGGATCCGTGGCTGGAAAAGAAAAGTTCAGAGACGTCAATCACCCAGCCAAGGTCCACACAGCTAAGTGAGTGGCAGGGCCTGGAGCCCCATCCGTCCTGTCTGTCTCACAACTGGGCTCCTGACACAGTCATGGAAAAAATGCAGCTGGAAGGCAAATAAATCTCAACCAGGTGTTGGAAGCAGACACTTGCCACCTGGCGTGGAGAAGTTTGCTGAAGTGATGCCATAATTTTCCGACCCTTCTGGCCAATAAAAGAAGCTAATAGTCATTTTAGGAGAAAAATGTGGATGGGGTGGGAGGGAAATGAAGAGAAGATGGAGGTACATGATGCCAACAGCCATAACTCTGAGAAAATATACTCCCCCACCCCCCCCATTGAACTGATGAAAAGTCAATATTGGAGAAACCTGCTCTGATGCTGGTGTCTCACAGGAAAGGCTTGCCTAAATCCCCCCTCCACGTGGCAGTCGTACCATGACCAATCACCTTAAACATGATTATGATTTCATTTACTCATTCACTTGAGGTGCTAGAGTTGGAGCCCAGGGCTCCTCACAACAGTGAAGAGCCCTACCCCTGAGCCATACCCCAACCCTTAAATACTCATTTAGAGATGCAAGAATTTTTGTCACAATGTAACAGGTATCTTGAGTTGAGTTTTGGGATGATCTGGTTGTATTAGGAATTTTTTTTGTTTTACACACACACACACACACACACACACACACACACACACACACACACAGATGCATCCTTCTCCCCAATCCAAAACTTGATCTGTGGACTGGGAGTGTGGCTCAATGGTAGAGCACCTGCCTAACATGTGTGAGGAGGCTCTAGGTTTAGCCTTAGCACCACAAAAAAACTAAACCTCGTTCAGGATGCCTCCACCCTCTTGATACGCCCGGGGTTCAGCTAAATTTCTGCACTGATCCAATAGGAAACAGAGTGCCTCCTGGGTCAACATCCTTTGTTGGAGAAAAACCCATGGCCTTTAAGAATGGCCAGTTAGGAATGGTCGGTAGAGACGGATTACCCAGCTTTTAGGCTAGAGGATGAGATGGGAGGTTTATTCTCTGAATGTCTACATGTGCTGTGAATCTACATATGATGTGAATATATATATATCAAAGGTAGCCCTGGGAGAGCATGCTGTGGAAGGCTGACTTAGGTGAGTTTGGAAATCCTAGGAAGGCTGCAGGCACTGGCCTCTATTCTTCAGCAGGGAGCACTGTGCTAGGATTCTCTGGTTATGGGCAATAACACTCACACCCCCACTCCACATCCCTGCCCCCCCCCCCCCCATGGAGCTTGTCCACATACATTCTGTCTGTCATGAAGAACACAGGCTCTGCAGCGCCCAGCTGGGATCAGATTCCCTCCTGAGGTCACTCTATGAGAGGCCCCAGAGCCACGCATCAGTGTTCTCAGAGAACACAAAACCAGAGAGAGACACTTGATCGCTGGCAGAAGACTCCGGGCCAGACAGGCTGCTATCTTTACCCAAGGCCCAGCCGGCTTCAGGTCAGGGAAAGCACTTAGATGAAAGAGAATCCTCGTTTTCCTGGGAAGCCAGAGGCAGCGACCAGAACTGCTTGGCCTTGAAACCGGAGACAACCAGCTTGGCCACCTGTCCCACCTTGAACCAACTGTGATGAACAGAGAGAAGGATCTAGAATGAACAAGAGGCTCCTTGTTGTTTTTCCAGACTAAGGTAACACCACCCCTAGACCCTTCCCTCGGCTATTCATCTGTTTTCTTGCCGTATGTGAAACCCAACATCACAGAACATACTCTATCCCACACCAAGGAGGAAGAAACCCTAGGGGAAAGCTATTCTGTTCCCTTGTGTGTTGTTTTGGACATTAGTTCGTTATAGCTATAAAAGTAAGTAGTTGTAGTAGATTTTCTCCTATCAGAAAAAAAAATTGAGTTACACGTTAGGAATAAAGAAGGGAAAGTATTAAAACCCCGAAGAAAGAGTTCTTTCATTTATATCTTTGATTTTTAGACATATAAGATAATGCTACACAGGGTGGCCCTTCTGCAGAGATCAGCGTGCCTGCCTATGTGCTTCCATTTGCAAAGGGCTCCTGGGAAGACGGCTTAGGAGAGTGTCCTGACCAACCCAGATGGCAAGAGGTGTTAGTGTCTTTACACGACACAACCACACACAACGAAACGCACTCTGCTTCGGACAACCATGCACAACCACACACAAGGAA
>CABHPH010176459.1:0-41369 GCA_902168325.1 Peromyscus nudipes | reverse complement strand
GCTGACCGGGTTTTTAAAAAACCGTTGGTTGAGGCCAGGCGGTGGTGCACTCCTTCAGTCCCAGCACTTGGGAGGCAGAGGCAGGTGGAGCTCTGTGAGTTCAAGGCCAGCCTGGGCTACAGAGTGAGTTCCAGGAAAGGTGCCAAAGCTACACAGAGAAACCCTGTCTTGAAAAACCAAAAAACAAAAACAAACAAACAAACCAACAACAAAAAACTAAAAAAACACCCAACCCCCCCAAAAAACAACAAAACAAACAAACAAACAAAACTGTTGGTTGTAGACAATGAAAAGGTAATTTGCCCTCTTCCTGTCTCTTTCCCTTCCAGACAGTTGCATCTAAAGGAAAGCTGCTGTGCCTCACTCTCCTACTTGGCTCCTGTTAAAATAAAAGCATGGGTCAACAAGCACATTCCTGAATACATGCAAAATTTGTGCAGAAATATTTTCTAGGAAAATGATTTGTAATCTGTAGACATTACTTGGGGGATGTCTTGAGTTGTAAAATCCCATCCTTAGGGTTGAGGGTTTGGTGTGGGTTTTTTTCCTCCTCAAATAAATCTAGTCTTTAAAGTTGAAAGAAACAAAGAGAAAGAATGAGAGAAAGAAAGGGGAAAAAACGGAAGAAAGATAAAGGAGAGAGAGAGAGAGAGAGAGAGAGAGAGAGAGAGACAGACAGACAGACAGACAGACAGACAAGTAGTTGAAGAGCCTAGGGCACATCCCATTGGTTTTCCTCTTCTCTCCCCAGTTCTGCCCCCACCTCTCTGGATAAGATGGACACCATGGCTGGCCCCGCTGATCTGAGGCACACTTCCTGCTGTTTCTCCCACATGGGACAGTCTGTCAGGATTCCAGCTTGCTGGGCACACTAGATTTTTTCACTTGCCTCAGGGAGCAGAGAGGTCACCTCCAAGATTCTTGTTAATTGTACCATCCTGCCTCCCTTCAAACCATGCCAGCATCCCAGTCACTTCCTAAGTGAGAATCAGTTTTCTTACTCAATGCAAATTATCACCAAGGTTTTTCTTCGGTGCCCACCCATCTCTGCCGTTCCCAAAGTACAGGATCAGGAAGCAAAGCGTAGCATCTTTTCTTCCTGAACGCAGCACCTTGGACTGCTCAGCCAGCCCAACTGCTGCTTTCTTTCTGAAGCTAGCACACGTCCCTGGTGGTATGGTACCACTTTACCCAGTAACAGGTGCCCAGAGATATTTACTTTAAGCATCCAAAAATCTGGTCTGGCAGCCAAAATAAAGGGAAGAGAGAGGCCCACATTCTCTGAGAGCCCCCAGTTCTCACATGCAGGTTTAGGACACCCAGTTTCTGTTCCAGTTCAGAGTAGGGGCCTTCAGTGGACAAAGCTGGGAACTGACACTTTCCTTCCTTGTTTTAGAGCCCAAGCCACTGTTCAGAAAGAGGCCCTTGGGCCTAAAACTTGCTGGATACAGAAAGGGGACCATGTTAATATTTTTAAAAGTTACAATCTTGAAAATATTTGGAATTGTTTTCATTAGAAGTGTATGGTGCTGGATGGGGTAACTCACACCTATAATCCTAATATGCAGGAGGCTGATGATTGCAGAGAGTTTGAGGCTAGCCTGGACTACGAAGTGTGTTCAAGGCTAGATTGGCATACGGTGTAAGACTCTGTCTCAAGAAAAATCAGCCAAACAAAATGTCTGCAGGAGCCAGGTCTGGTTTCTTCTACAGTGTACACGGGCTGATGGCTACAACTGTCTATCAAGAGTAGGACTTGAGAACTTCCATGTCCTCCGTGTCTGCCTCCTGAGTCTCGTGTCCTTTGTCACCTTCCAGGGAGATCTGGGCTCCTCTTCCTCACCACTCTCTGCCCTGTGCTTACCCAGCCCCCAGATCACCCTGGTTCTAGAATTTCAGAGTGACAGTTTTTTTCTCTTCAGTGCACAGACACCATCATACACTCACTTCCAAACTAGAGAAAGTCTAAAATGTGCTTTGAGCATTCAGGAAGCAGGTACCGGCTCTGATTCTGAGACGCTGCCAGAGGCCCAGCTCAGAAGTGGTCTGCAGAGCCTGCCACCCTCACCCACAAGATCCTATCAGAAAAAAAGACAGCTAAGTATTGAGGCCAGGTATGGGACAGCCACTTCTCCTCAGTTATGGAGCTAATGGGCAGCAGTGGGGGCAGGGCAGGGTGGGATGGGGCTGGGCGAGAAGAAAGATTCTGACACCCATATCTGAACGTATAGAGGAACAAAGACACACAGAACCTGGATGGGTGGCTACTAGCTGTGAGGCACCGCCCCCAGGGGCCAGCTGGGCAGATCTGAGGACAAGAACCCAGGGTAGCAACGGTGAGACCGGAGGCGTGCACCTGAAACGGGCGCGGAAGGCATGGAACGTTGGCTGATTGCCTTGCTGGGGCTGGGGCTTGAAAGAGCCAAGGAAATGTTCTCAAGTTTGTCCCTCAACCGTAAGTTTTTCTGATTTCACTGCAATCAAGAAGTTTACGCCAACTTCACACAAACGAAACAGGAATCCAAGTGAGTGAGCAATCTGCAGAAAGCGAGGTTCGTATGATCTGTGCATGCACCGAACAGGAAGTGTACCCTGCTCCAATTACACAGGACTGGTCTCTGGTAACATAATGCCCCTTTCCTCTCTCCCAGAACCACTAGTATTGATGTTTTAGCACTGGTGAAACATGGTTTTTAATTTCACACCTCACAGAGCCCAGCTGAATGCTTCATAACAACGGAAACGTTGGGCCAAGCGCGGCAGACAAGCTGGGAGAATAGCTTCCCCTCATGCCTGTGTCCTGGGACTGCAAGGGGACAGACAGCTGCTAACAAACTGGTTGGCTAAGGCCACAGAAATGTGTTTTCTGGTGTTGGGCTGCGGGCGCCAGTCTCTCCTGACAAAACTGTGTTAACACTGCGTGCAACAAACTGAATCGCTTTCCCTGGAGCAAAATCGCCTCTTATTTCTTCCTTGACTTCTTTTTGGTGGTGTCATAAGCACGAACTATTTCCTCCTGGGTAACAGCTCCGTGTTCTTCTTGAGAAAAGGCATACCCGTCTACGGAGAAACATACAGAAGTGGATTAGGGAACATGCTAGACCGGTGCTTCCCAACCTTCCTAATGCTGCGACCCTTTAATTCAGTTCTTCGTGTCGTGTTGACCCCCCCAGCCATGAAGTTATTTCATTGCTACTTCGTAACTGCAATGTTGTTGTTATGAATTGTAACGTAAATATCTGATATGCAGGATATTTGATATACGACCCCTGTGAAAGGGTTGTTCGACCCCAAAGGGGTTATGACCCGCAGGTTGAGAAAGTAGTTGATGAACTACTTTCCAGGAAGACCCCATTGAACTGTGTGGTCATGGGACTTTCTTAGCCGTGGATACAGATACCCGAGATGAAGATACCTATAAAAGCAAAAGGGACCATGATCAAGAGGGACCGTGGGGCAGGGGCTGATCAAACTGGGGTGGCAATGGCTCAGAGCAGAAGGAGTTCGTTTTCTGCAGCTGTGAAAAATACCATGGACCAGGTGCAGTATAAACCGGAAGTCTGTTTGGTTTACAGTTCTGTAGGCTGGGAGTCCATTGTCAAGAGGCAGTCCCTGGGGAGGACTTCCTTACTGCAACATAGCATGGGTGGGGGGTGACACCCCACTCCTGGACGACAATATTAGTCCATTGGCTGGACTAGAGCCCAGATGGCACTATCACCCCTACAGCTCCCCACCTTAACGCCATCACCATAACAGTTACATGCTCCCATGCATTCTGGGGGACATTCAAACCACAGCAAGCAGGTTTTCTAATTCGGGGTGGGGGGGCTCAGTGTGGAAAACGTAAACATGGGCTAGTGGGCCATGCCCCACTACACTACCACCTATCAAGAGGCAATGTCCCCCCATCTGCCTGACGCTGTTTATGAGGCCCTAAACACGTCAGGAAAGACACCCCTAATAGCGAGGCTGACAAAGCACAGAGGATGCTTGGAGAGTTCCAGTTCGTACACTGGGCTGCTTCTGGCTGGTAAGTAATTGGAGTGGGTTTGTTTCTGAGTGACTGAGGAGAAACAACACATGAAGGGCAGATTTAATGAATGGTTTCATGCCCACAGAAGGACGGGGCCTCACAGGGTAATAGCAAAGCAAGTATCACAACTCTTCTACACACCACGTGAAAACAGCTCAAGGCTCCGCCCACTGACAACTCGTGCTACTACAAGGACGCCACCCATCGACCAACACATTATACTACGTTTCCACTTCACAGTTGAGCAAATTAAGGCCCAGAGACTCCTTTTACTTGCCCAAGGTCACAGAGCTGGGAAGCAAAGCTGGGCAGTGTGACCTACTCACTTCTGACAACTCCTGCTGTGGCCAAGGGACAGAAAAGTCCCATGGCTCAGTTGGATGTCCTGGCCAGAAGACAGCACAGTCAAATCCTGACGGTCCTAAGGCATCTCTGTCTTCCTGCTTACACTTTATCAATGGAGCTGTTTGATCACTGACGCACTATTTTTAAACTTTTCTTTTTCCTTTTTTGCAGCATGGAGGATGGAACCCAAGGCCTCCTGCATTCTAGGTGAGTGCTCCCCGAGTCATACCCCTGCCCTCCTGCCATATTCTCTAAAAGGGGAAAAAGAAATCAGACAAGGGGAGCAGCTGCCAGCTGGGTGATCGGGTTGTTAATTTCCTCAGCTGTTTGATGGAGAGTAAAGTCTGCAGGGTGTAAAGACACAGACACCAGCAGGACAGGCTGGCGGAAGGCTGTAGGGGAAAACTCCATGGCTATTGTTCATTTGTGCGGCCAGAACCCAGAAACCCTTTCCTCAGGTTGGCTTCCTGCCCTTCAGGAGAAGGAGCCTGCCAGCTACTCTCTAGAAAGCCTAAAGGATTCCTATGCATAGTAGGCATAGACACTGGGGGTCCCCTGAGGACACAGGGTCTGAGCAATAGGGGGGATATTTCCGACTTGGCAGTCACGGGAGGGAGGATGAGTCAGGGAGCCTGAGAGAGCAGGGAAGGTGGGAAGATCAACCAGTGTGAGTGCAGAGATGCACACTCCTGCCTGCTGCCCATTTCCAACAAAAATGAATCCCCTAAAACAGGAAGTCCCACCACGTGGGAGTCATAGGGAAGCAGATCCCAGTGCAGTGTGAGTCCCATAGCCAGGCAAAAGCCAGATGGAGGCAGGGAAGAGAGAGGCTTCGGCAGGTGCAAGCTGGGAAACTGACTTTGATCCCCGGAACCCACATAAAGGTGGAAGGAGAAACTGACTCCACAAAGTTGTCCTCTAACCTCCACATATACCTGGGACCCCCCAGAAGTGAATAAAGGCAGAAGCCAGCCTGGTGGGAATTTCCACTGAAGCCACTCCCTGCCCTCAGGCCCTGGGGACAGGGGCTTCCTCATGGGCTGTCCACACAGGTGGCCTAGCTCCACACATCCTGCGTCTGTGAGGTAAGGAACAAAGGCCGTGTCTCATCCCTGTTCCCAAAGACCTTCTAGAAACGGGCCATGGCTTGCTGGAGCTCTCTGGGAAGGGGAGGCGCTGCTCTCCTCTGCCTCCTCTCTGTCCAGGTCCCTGCCCTGACCACACACAAGATGTGCTGTGTGTGGCATTTTTACAGCAGTCCAAGAGGACAGCCCTTTCCTTGGAATGGTTCAAAGCAAAATCTAGTAAACACACACACATACACACACACACACACACACACACACACACACACACACAACCCCAGTGTGTCCTTTGGTACCAGGCTTGCTTTACCACAGTTAAACTTGACAATGTTCATTTTCTAGTCTTCTAACAAGGAATGTTTTGTGTATCTTTGTCCCAGCAGCTGCCCCTGGATGGGATGTACCGCTGGAATGATGCCTCTGGCTTCCCCTGTGGCTATGGCTGTTGCAACCCACCAGGGGAGACCCTTCAATCTGAAGGAAGCCATTGTGACCAAGGGCAGGCTTCCCAGAGAGATTCTAGAAACGAGGCTAGAGGAGAGAGGACCTCTGTGCTCCCTCTAGGAAGATGTCATTCTTAGTTGGCTGAGCATTTGTCTTGGATGGTGACCAGATGGCTGGAGATCCAGGGGGCACAAAAGGGAACTTCTTGTCCTTGCTCGGCCATTACTAGACTTGTAACTTCGGACTCTGTCTGGTTTGGGTTTGCTTCTCTTTAAGATGAAATGGCCTGGGACAAGACACGCCCTAACTCTAATAGCTCCTGCCCTTCTTGAGGGCTCCAGGATGCATCATCCTTGAAAATAGCTAAAACATTTAGGCCTGATGTTTGTTTGTGTGTGTATGTGTGAGTGAGTGTGTGTGTGTGTGTGTGTGTGTGTGTGTGTAGGGTGTATACTGGCTGGTTTTGTGTGTCAACTTGACACAAGCTAGAGTCATCAGAGGAAGGAGTCTCAGTTGAGGAAATAGTTCGATGAGATCCAGCTATAAGGCATTTTCTCATTTAGTGATCAATGGAAGGGCCCAGCCCATGGTGGGTGGTGCCATCCCTGGGCTGGTGGTCCTGGGTTCTGTAAGAAAGCAGGCTAAGCAAGTCCTGTGAAGCAAGCCAGTAAGCAGCTCCCTCCATGGCCTCTGCATCAGCTCTTGCCTCCAGGATCCTGCCCTGTTTGAGTTCCTGCCCTGACTTCCTCTGGTGATAACAGCAATGCTGAAGTGTAAGCCAAATAAACCCTTTCCTCCTCAAATCACATTTTGGTCATGGTGTTTCGATGCAGCAATAGAAACCCTAACTAAGACGGGGGCTTATGGATGAAGGTTATGAATGAATGAATGAATGAATGAATGAATGAATGTTAAAACATAAATATTATTACGGTTATCAAAACATAAGTAAATGAACAATCAAGACTAGTTAGGGGTATCCTTTTGGACACCCAACTCTGGAAGGGTCTTGATCTCATGGCTATAAGGTGTCCTGTGGGCTGGCAAGGGGCTGCCTCAGTTAATTCTAGGTGAGGGTTTCTAGGCTTCTCTTCAGAGAGACAGGTAACACTCTCATCCTGACCTGTTCTCAGGTGAGCAGAGTGTGACCAAATGCCCTTCTTGAGGCAGAGGATGGCAAGTTCAAGGCCAGGTAGGGCAACCGATTGAGAAGCTGTCTCAAGATGGGAAGTAAAAAGAGCGCTGGGTCTCTTGATCAGCAGCAGAGAACTTGCCTAGTGTATGGTTCTGGTCCCTTCTTGAGTACAAAACAGAAGGAGGGCAGGGGGTGTGCTGATAGATTTATTCTGGGAAGGTGTCAGGGTTTCCCTGGCAGAAAACTTCTCCCTTTAGAAACCAGGTCTGATGGGAGTTAGGTTGGCACAGGTCCAGTGAGAAGATAGGCCCCAGGGTCACTCACTGACTCCACCTGCCAGCTCCAAAGCCTGACCAGGAAGCAGGATTTCTTTCTAGGTTAATCTGGGGGACGTGTAACTGGTATTTGCATCCCCATGGGGAGTCTGGGAGAAGCTTCAGCTCTCTGCATTTTCCACTTGAGGTCATCTTCAGGAAGTCTCGGTGGGATCTGGGGACCAAAGGAAGCATTCTCTGACCTAACTTGGGAACCTCCCTGGCCCCTGCTCCTAGATCCTGCCAGAATCTATAGAGGGCTCATGGGAGGGGCAGAGATAGAGTGGTGTGTGGTTTGTGCTTTAGTTGTTTTGTCTTGTTGGGGTGGAACATTTGGTGAAGTTGATAAAGTAAAGTCATCCCCTCCCTCGCCAAAACTTTAGAATAAAATTCTTACATTCTATTCCTTTGACCCTGAGATCTGATAGTAGCTTAATAAAAGTAGAGTTTCAGAGACGATACAAACTGTGGTGCTGGTGAGGAAATTTAGATTGTGTAGGAAATACTGATCTCAGTTATTAGTATTGTACACTGGCAGTATAAATAGTGTTAAGAGCTGTGTTAGTCTATTTTTTGTTACTATAATGAAACATTCAAAGCTGAGAACCTTATGAAGTAAGAAGATTTATTTCATCTCACAGAAGTGGAAGTTAAAGGTGGAGGGACCCTATCTAGTGGTGGGGCCTGCTGGCAGGGTTCCAAGGTAGCACAGGACAGCACATGGCAAGAGACAGGGATGTGCACGTGACTTCTGGTCTCTGTCTCTGTCTCTCTGTCCCCTCCCCTGACACAGTCACAGGATTCAGTTATGAGGGCTCTGCCCTGAAGATTGAACCTAATTCTAATCATTGCTAAAGAACCTGACTTAATTCAGTTCTGTCCTGTATACAAACCGTGGTGACAGAACACTGAAGATCAGAGCCTCTTGGGTTTCCAGGGAGGCTGGGGTCTGTGACAGCAGGACAGTTGGAGGGGGACATTCCACAGGCCTTCTCAGAGCCAGAGCTCTGAGCACTTGAAAGTCTCATCAGGAATGGCAGGAACAGTCTATGTTGTTTAATAGGCTCTAGTACTATTCATTAAGGATTGAAACTTTTTTGAGATTTTATTTATTTTTATTTTATGTGTATAGGTGTGTATCTAAATATATATCTGTGTACCTTGTGTGCCTGCAGAGGCCAGAAGAAGATATCAGAATCCCTGGGACTGGAGTCACAGATGGTTCTAAGCTACTATGTGAGTGTTAAGTATTGAACTTGGGTCTTTTGGAAGAGTAGCTAGTGTTCTTATCTGCTGAACCATCTCTCCAGCCCTCCATTAAAGGTTTTTTATAAATGTGGTATGATTTTAGAAGCTGTCTTATTTCTTGCATTTGTTTAGTAGACTTTCTTTTTTAACTGTCAAGTGTTGACTTAAGAAAAATATGAGGTCGTTGTTAAGATAGTTATAACTTTCCCCTAGTTATACATGTGAACATATGTAATTGTTTTTGATACTGAAGAATGAGCCTCAGCCTTGTGCAGGCTGAGTAAGAGGTCTGTCACCAAGCCCTGTCTCCAGGCCTCTTTTCACTTTTTGAGACAGGATCTCACGGAGTTGCCCAGGCTGGCCTTGAACTCACTTTGTAGTTTAAGCAGATTTGGACTTGTGATCCTCCTGCCTCAGTCTTCTGGCCCAGCTGTACATATTCTTTCTGTGATTACTCCAAGACATTCATTGGGGAAGCAATGTGGTCCACAGTGTGAATGCATCCATCCTGAAGGCTTTATATACTTCATGTGATAATGTGTAAGGATGTCATATAATTGTATTTTCTTTTTCCAGAGGAAAAAGTAGAAACTTTGAGAAATACATACACTATCCAGAGCTACTCAGCTAACTGAAAAAAAAAAAAAAAAAAAAAAAACAAAAAACAACCCACAATATCTAGCTCTTACTGAACTCTTCAGGCCCAATGTTCTTCTAGACCCCTATATATATGATCTTATTTTATCCCCCCAACAACCCCAGCTGGGTTCTCACATTTTACAGATGCAGACACAGAGAGGTAAAGTGGCAGGACAGGAACCCAGTGGTGTGAGTCCAGAGGGGGACCCATGCAGTGTGAGTCCAGAGGGGGACCCAGTGGTGTGAGTCCAGAGGAAGACCCCTGCAGTGTGAGTCCAGAGGGGGACCCATGCAGTGTG
This sequence comes from Peromyscus nudipes, assembly GCA_902168325.1. Lineage (NCBI taxonomy): Eukaryota > Metazoa > Chordata > Mammalia > Rodentia > Cricetidae > Peromyscus > Peromyscus nudipes. The sequence goes on along the minus strand of CABHPH010176459.1, from coordinate 31,824 downwards.
AATCCAGAGGGGGACCCTTGCAGTGTGAGTTCAGAGGGGGACCCATGAAGTATGAATCCAGAGGGGAACTCCTGCAGTGTGGATCCAGAGGGGAACCCTTGCAGTGTGAGTCCAGAGGGGGACCCCTGCAGTGTGAGTCCAGAGGGGGTACTCCTGCTGTGTGAGTCCAGAGGGGAACCCATGAGGTGTGGGTCCAGAGGGGAACCCCTGCAGTGTGAGTCCAGAGGGGGACCCCTGCAGTGTGAGTCGTGTGAGTCCAGAGGGGTACTCCTGCTGTGTGAGTCCAGAGGGGAACCCATGAAGTATGGGTCCAGAGGGGAACCTCTGCAGTGTGAGTCCAGAGGGGGACCCCTGCAGTGTGAGTCCAGAGGGGGACCCTTGCAGTGTGAGTTCAGAGGGGGACCTATGAAGTATGAATCCAGAGGGGAACTCCTGCAGTGTGGATCCAGAGGGGAACCCTTGCAGTGTAGATCCAGAGGGGAACCCATGCAGTGTGAATCTAGAGGGGGACCCCTGCAGTGTGAGTCCAGAGGGGGACCCCTGCTGTGTGAGTCCAGAGGGGGACCCCTGCAGTGTGAGTCCAGAGGGGGTCTCTTGCAATGTGAGCCCAGAGCAGGACCCTTGCAGTGTGAGTCCAGAGGGGGTCTCTTGCAATGTGAGCCCAGAGCAGGACCCCTGCAGTGTGAGTCCAGAGGGGGACTCTTGCAATGTGAGCCCACAAGGGAACCCATGCAGTGTGAGTCCAGAGGGAGACCCCTGCAGTGTGAGTCCAGAGGGGGACCCCTGCAGTGTGAGTCCAGAGGGGGACCCCTGCAGTGTGAGTCCAGAAGGGAACCCCTGCAGTGTGAGTCCAGAGGGGGACCTCTGTAGTGTGAGTCCAGAGGGAAATCCCTGAAGTGTGAGTCCAGAGGGGGACCCCTGCAGTGTGAGTCCAGAGGGAAATCCCTGCAGTGTGAGTCCAGAGGGAAATCCCTGCAGTGTGAGTCCAGAGGGAAATCCCTGCAGTGTGAGTCTAGAGGGAAATCCCTGCAGTGTGAGTCTAGAGGGAAATCCCTGCAGTGTGAGTCCAGAGGGAAATCCCTGCAGTGTGAGTCTAGAGGGAAATCCCTGCAGTGTGAGTCTAGAGGGAAACTCCTGCAGTGTGAGTCTAGAGAGGGACCCCTGCAGATTGCTGTCCTTGGAGGATCCCATCAATCTTCATACCTTGACTTCCACCTCGCACTTCCAACATGGCTATGACCTTGATAGAACCCATGGCGATGACCTAGAAGCTCAACACAGCACTACAACATGTTGTCTATGGTGCTCTCTGATTGAGCTTCTGATTTTCTGCCCCCAGGGCTGTGCTATACCCCTCCTCGGGGCTGTGGGAAACAGAGAGAAGGAGTGGAGTGCTGACAGGTCACATAACGCCACCCTTCTCTCTCTGTTGTGGAATATTATTTTAAGATGTGTTATATTTGTTTGTGCTGTAGAACATTTGTTTGATGATGCAAAGATGTGTTGCATTCTTTTATGTTGCATTTGTTTAACTCTGTGAAGCTCTGCTACTGTGTCTGTCTGAAACACCTGATGGTCTGATAAAGAGCTGACTGGCCAATAGCAAGGCAGGAGAAAGGAAAGGCAGAGCTGGCAGGCAGAGAGGATAAATAGAAGGAGAAATCTGGGAGGAGAAGAAAGAGCAAGAGAACAAGGAGAGGAGGACACCAGGGGCCAGCCACCCAGCCACATAGCCAGCTACAGAGTAAGAGTGAAAGTAAGATATACAGACATAGGAAAAGAAAAAGCCCAGAGGCAAAAGTAAAATGGGTTAATTTAAGAAAAGCTGGCAAGAAATTAGCTAAGCTAAGGCTGGGCATTTATAATTAAGAATAAGCCTCCGTGTGTGATTTACCTGGGAGCTGGGTGGTGAGGCCCCCAAAAGAGCCAAGAGAGTCAAGAGCAAAAACAACCAACAATATTTTGGCGCCCAATGTGGGGCTAGAGTAAAAGAAAATCCAATAACATCTCTCCACTGAAAAAGTCTACGTTGGCAGGCAGAACTCAGCTGGACTGCCCAGAGGACTGTGTTCTTTGTGAGCACCCACCTTCAGCTCTCAGAAAGTGTTCTTACTCTATCAGGTGTGACAGCCATCCCTGGCCTGGCTGCCCCATTCACCCTGCTGCCTGCCACCCATTGCTACCCACTGTCACTTACGACTGACACACTGCTGGATGGAGCCTGCTCGGAAGAGGGTTGGGGGTGTCTTCTTGCTGAGTCTCTTGATCAGACGGTCACGCTCATTCATCCTGCAAGAGAGCAAAGAGGGTCAGGGCCCAGGTTGTCCCAATACCTCTCTGAGGGATCCAGACAACTTCAGACTGAAGGGGCAAGAGGGGCCTCCTGTGTTCAGAGGGTTTGTTCCTCTCCCAGAGGCATCAGGCATAGTGCATATGCTGTTTCACACCAGGCAGATATCTCTCTATTTCCCTCCTCCACCTCTCTCTCCATGTTGAAGCCAATCCCAGAATGGGATTGTACTTGGAGACTGGACCTGCCCCAGGGTAAAATGACAGACAGATGGGCGGTGATCCTCATAAAGAAAGGAGATCAGGACTCAGACACACACAGAGTCCATGTGAGTACTTAGGTAGAAGGCAAGAGAAACTGCAGACATCAGTCCTGTGGACATTTCCGGTTTAGATTTGGAGCTCAGTACCAAGGGGTGGCAGTCTTCCCTGAGGCACATGGTCAAAGCAGCTGGAATTCTGAGCAGACAAGCCCCCCTCTCCACTACTGTTTGCAGAAAGCTCAAGTACCCTAAGCATCTAGAGCCTGAGGACACCTGTGCTGATCACAGCCCCTGGTGTGTACCCAAAGTACAAATAACAAAGAATAGAATTGACTTCATTAAAATTAAAAACTTTAAACTGGGCACAGTGGTGCACACCTGTAGCTCCAGCTATTTGGAGACTGAGACCCAGGTATTACTTTTGCCCAGGAGTTTGATGCCAGCCTGGGAAAAATTGATGGCAAGATCCAATCTAAACAAAACAAAACAGAAACAAACAAACAAACAAACAAGTGGGGCTGGAGAGATGGCTCAGTGGTCAAGAGCACTTGTTGCTCTTGCAGAGGACCTAGGGGTCAATTCATTCCTTCAAATCCTTTGTTCATGTTTCAGTTGGATTGTTTTATCTTTTTGCTGTTAAGTCATAGTGGTTTCTCATGTATTCTAGATATCAAGTCACATGATGGTTCATAATCATCCATAACTGCAGTTCCAGGGGATCTGATGCCCTTTTCTGGCCTTGGACATCATGCATACACATGGCACACACACATACAAGCAGGTCAGACACTCACACACAAAATTTTGAAAATCTAAAAAAAGTTAAAATATATCAAAGGACATTACAAAGGAGCAAGAAAGAGGCAACTATGAAATGGGAGAAACATTTGCTAATTAATCATTTCTGATAAGGACTTGGTATTTAAAATACATAAGTAACGCCTATGAATGAACAGCAAAAAGATAAACAATCCAACTGAAACAGGAACAAAGGACTTGAACAGATTTTTGTACAATGAAGATGCACACTGGTCAACAGGCACATGCCAAGATTGCCAACATATTCACGACTGGGAAAATGCTAATCAAAACCACAGTGAGTCACCATTTCACACCCACGAGGATGGCTATAAAAACAGCAAACAAAACAAACTTTCAGAAAAAGATGAGGGTTGGAGAAAGTGTGGAGAAACTGGAACCCTATTATATCAATGATGGGACTACAAGATGGTCAAGTCACTGCCCCTCAGGAAGCTAGTCTGAATCAATGAGATCACCGAGACGCTCTACTCCTAGATACTCAAAATAACTGAGAATGGAACCAGAAGAAACCTGCATACCCACACCCACACCAGCATTATTCACAGACATCCAAAGGTGAAAACACTCAAAATAACTGAGAATGGAACCAGAAGAAACCTGCATACCCACACCCACACCAGCATTATTCACAGACCTCCAAGGGTGGAAACCAAATATCCATCAACTGATGAATGAATAAAAAAAATGTGGTATATCCATTAAAAGGAGTATTATGCTGTGTAGTTTAGAGGAATTCAGCCACGATCCATGATACACACAGATATACTTTGAAAACATACCTGGTCCCAAAGGCTGGGCATGAGTATATAAATTTCCAGAATAGGCAAATGTGTGAAGACAGAAAACCACAAGCTGAAGCTGCCAGTGGCTCCAAGGCAGGGCGTGGAGGGGGTGGGGGGGGGGGGGGGGCGGGGGCAGGGGGAGAGTGAGTGTTTAAAGCATGATGGGTTCCTAGGGAGATGGACATGTTCTGAGACACTGGCAGGGATTCATAATATTGGGAACACAAATGCCACAGAACCGTTGGCTTTAAAAATGACAAATTCTAAGTTATATAAATTTTACCACAACTGAAAACAGGAAAATTCAAATTTTAAAAAAGGAGAAGTTGGTCTCGACTCAAGACCAATTCCCTTGCATCCTCCAAACTGCTGGCATCTTTGCAGCTCATTTCTCTGGTACTGCAGGGGTGTTGAAGTAAAGTGTTGTCTTTGATTATCCACCCCACCCCGTCATGTGCTGGCACAAGCAGGTATGCTAGCTGGGATCTACTGGTATGGAAGGTGTTAGGTAAACATGAACTCAGCCTAGCTATGAGCTACGTGCAGTCTTGGTGCCTCCCCAATAATGACATTGAAACCGAAGCTCCGACAAGTTCTCACAAACAGGAGGCCCTTTTTAGAATCTGACATACCTTGGAGGAGGTGTTACGTTCCTGTCCTGGAAAATAAGCAGTCTGAGGAGTCTGAGGAGGAAGGAGGGGCATGCTGGGAAGGGTTGCACTGGAGAAAAATAAACTCTCATGTCCGAATTTCTCCTAGGAAGCACTCGCCCCTCCCCCACACCCAAACTCACATAAACCTGGAAATTGAGCTGCCCAAGAGCAGGAGTGCAAGGCAGCCAGTGACTACTGGCTGGTTTTTATCTCCCCACCCCCCACCCCCCACCCCGGGGAATCCCACATCACAGAAGATGCCATAACAAAACTCCTAAAAGGTGAGTTTTAGAAGGCCATCATTAAGTTAGCAGCTGCTGGGCATTCTTGAAAGCATGTGCAGGGCTTGCCTAATGGGCTCAAGACCCCTGTGTTCATCCCCAGCACCCTAAAAAACAAAAACCAGCAATAAGAACAAAATGGAGATAATTATGATAGGCCCCTTCCCTTAAGGCACAGCCAGACTCCCACCAACTCAGAAGGCACTGGAAAGTATCACTTGCCTCAAGTGATGGCTTGTTCTTGGTTGTCAACTTGACTACATCTGGAATCAACTAAAACCCCAAAATGGAGGGGCACACCTGGGAGGGACTTTTGCTTAATTTGAAGTGTGAAGATCTACTTCCAATCCAGAGCTTTGAGGTGGAAAGACAAGCCTTTAATCAATATCTTTAATCTAGATCTAATCTGGGCTATGCCTTCTGCTGGCAGTCTATGTAAGGACATGGAAGAAGGAAGCTTTTTCTTCGCCTGCTTGCTTTCATCTTGCTAGCAAGTCCACTCCTTCACTGGCACTAGAGCCTGTTCTTCAGGTTTCCAGGCTATACTGAAGACCAGTAGAGATAGCCAGCCTCCTGGACTGAACAACTACTGGGTTCTTGGACCTACCATTCATAAACAGCTATTGTTGGATTAGCTGGACCACAGCCTGTAAGCTACTCTAATAAATCCCATACATATGTTCATTCTCTAAGTTCTGTTACTTTAGAGAACCCTGACTAATACACCTCAGAAGCAACTGGAAGACCACATCTAAAACTGAATTTGTTGTGTTTCCACATTACCCATTCTAGCAAAGAGCTGATCTATCTACTATTAGACTGCAGCTTTAGTGCTTAATGCTCTGAAAAATTTCTAGAACCTTCTCTGAGTTGTTTCTTCCATTTCACCCTGTTGAGCTTAATACAGTCTCTGCCGGCACACTCATGGTCTTATACTGTGTTATTTATATGCACAGTGAGGTTCCTCAGAGATTGTCTTCCTGTGCTTCTCCCAGGGCCTACCCCAGGCTGAGCACAGAGCACTTGGTTAACAATATGAAATGTCATGGACTATGCTGGGACTGCCTGTCCTCTTCCAATATGTACCAATGATGTGATCATGCCAACCTTTGCCTCTTCATGTGTCTTCTAGGACAGTACCAAGCTCAGGCTGTAGTAAGTTTGCCAAAGTGGCCCAAATAAATTCCTCTGTATTATTCTTTGAAAACCATAGAATGTCTATTGTTTTCAAATATCTCCAGGGAGGAGAGATCATTCTAAATGTAGAGAATGTGAGCAGAAGTTTGAATTTGTAGAGAAGAAACACTGTATTTTCTTTAAATTTCAGGTTGCAAAGAGTTGTAGGAGGCCAGTGAAACTGAAGGTGCAACAAGGTCAATGACAATTTAAATTCCATTCCAAAAATAAGAAGGCAATATTTCCTGTCCTCCGTGGACTCAACTCCCATCTCGATCTCAGAATTGGGGGCTGGGAGGCAGAGGCTGACACTGGCATGCTGCTTACTCTTCTTGATCCCAGACAAGCTGTTGGATGGTGGGGACTAAGGGATGCTTCTGAGGATTGTAGGAAATCTTATTTTCTTACAACGTGGCTTGGGCAAATTCCTGCCAAAAGAAGAATTTGTCTAAGAAGTACAATACCAAATGGGTAAGCAAAGTAAAGGGGAACAAAACAGATTCTCAGTCTCAGAATAGGTGGTATCCGGCAGTCTACAGGGCAGAGGTAAAGGTGGAGAGGCTGTGGGCAGAATGCTGAGGGCAGCATCAACAGAAGAGGGTGGGGTGCTCCTGACATCTGACGTGTTCTGTTGTGCCTAGCAGCTGGGATGGTGATGGGAACAAACGGTAAGCTCAGGAGGGAAGTTCAAGAGGAAACGCACACTGACAGCACTGTCACCCTGTCCTTGACTGTCACCCTGTCCTCGGACCTGCAACTGAGAGAGAACTGGCCAGATGGCTGCTCCTAAAGACTGGAATCATGTCATCAGAACCTGTTAGCTCAGAAAAATGACAAAGACCATGTCAAGTCCCTGCTTGGAGAGGCTTGGAGAGCGGGAGGTGGAGGGGATGCATTCCACTACTCTTGCTGAGTAAGGCTAATGACTCTGGACACCAGGCGTTAAAATGGGCCTGGAAAAGTGGTGGGAAGAAGAAGATCTATGAGGAACCACAGCATGAAAACCCAAGTTCCCACTGACCTCAGACCTCAGACTGGGAGCGGAAGAGCTCACGATCCCAAATGTTCACAAGAACAGATAAAGAAGAGCTCAGCCTCTACTCTCCAGCCGCAGGGGGATTCAAGCTGCTAGAGAAATATGTGATTCTCTCCCACCCATGCCAGCTGTGACCAAGAGGAAGTCTGGGCTTGCACCCTGAGGACACCGTCGAGAGGCTGTCCAGCAGCACCTCCTGCAAACAGAGAGCCCACAGTCCTCCATGACAGCCACTGGTGCATTGTCCTTTTCCTGGAGTGTCAGTGGAGAAGAGTGGGGTGTCCACAGGGAACTGGATGTCTACCTCCAACCGGAATGGTGTGAAGGCTTTCCTCTCCCTGTTCATTGGGAGTCAGGGGAGCTCAACAAGAGAACCAGAACCCATAGTATCCATAGAGAACATCTGAAGAGCAGCCCAGCAGGCATCCACAGAGATCATTACTTCTATCCCTTGACAAGTACAGGCTGCCATTTAAAACGCCAAGTCTCTAATGTCCAGATTTTATCACCAAGATAACAGGGACACTGGAATTATCAAATGGACTTTAAAGTGGTTATGACAAAAATGCTTCAATAAGCAATTATGACCAAACTTAAAATAACAAAAAATTTTGGCCGGAAGATAAAAAGAATTTTAGAACCAAGAAACATAATAACAGATAAAAATGTTAGCAGATGGGCTCAACAGAAAAATGGTAGGGGAGTAGAAACAGTCAATGGACTAGAAGAAGATGGAATGGTAGAAATCACCCAGTTTGAATAATCGAGATAAAAGAGATCAAAAGGACTGAACGAGTCTCAGGGACCCGGGGGCGGGGGTGGCAGAAGATCTAACATCCCTCTCTTCCCAGTCAGAGACAGGAGGAAGCATCTGTGGCCGAAGGCACTGGCAGAAATAATGGCTGAACGAGTCCCAAATTTGTTGAGAAATCTAAACTTACAAATTCTGAAAGAGAGAAACACTGAAGAGATGCACGCCAGGAAAGGATTTCATTCAGCTTATCAAGGCTGAGATAAAGGTAAGATCTCAAAAGTAGCCAAAGAGAGACAACGCCTTATCTATTGGGAATGCTAATTGGAACACTGATGTGTTTGTCATGAAAAACTACTGAGGCGAGAAGGAGGAGGAACAGTTTCCCCCACTGCTGGAGAGCAGCCAGCCAAGCCACCAAAGAGCTGTCAGCCCCGGGAAACTATCTTTCAGAAACAGGAGAAATGAGACATTCTCAAACGGAAATTGAGAATTTGTAGCTAAAGACATTTCTACACACAAAAAAGAGATGGTGAAAGAAGAATCTCTAAGATTGAGGGCAAAAGAACCACACAGAATGAGTCTTTCTTCTCCGGTTCTCCAAGTTACACTGGATGAGCTTAAGTAGAGATTAAGCACTATCTGATGTGTGGTGAGAAAATAGTTATAAATGAAGACAAAGGAAGGATATAAAAGGAAGTCATGTTTCGGTGCGTCACTAAAATTGACAGAATGAGCAATAGAGTTAGCAGTTACGTTTCTGTAATGGAGTCTAAAGCAGAGGTAAAAAGTGAGTCTAAGATATAACTCACAATCACAGTAGAGACCTTACAGCGGAATACAAGGAAGGTTCAATACACAGAAATCAATGAAAGTAATCTGCCTTGTTAATATGCTATTTGTTTTTACAGGCAAAGCATCTTATTAAATTTGATATCCATTCATGGTTTTAAATAAATACAAATCCTCTTAGATTAGATGGGAACTTTTATTATTTATTATTTATTTTTATTTTTCAAGACAGGGTTTCTCTGTGTAGCCCTGGCTGTTCTAGAACCCACGCTATAGAGCAGGCTAGCCTTGAACTCAGAGATCTGCCTGCTTCTGCCTCCAAAATGCTGGAATTAAAGATGTATGCCACCACTACCTGGACAGATGGGAACTTTTTAACTTGACAAGAAAACATCTACAAAAAAAGCCCCACAGCTAATACCACATTCAGTGGGAAAAAACTGAATGTTTCCCTTGGGAACATAGCAAAGATGTTTGTTCTTACTATTCTATTTTTTTTTTTGAACAGGGTTTCTCTGTGTATCACTGGCTGTCCTAGAAATTGCTCTGTAGACCAGGCTGGCCTCAAACTCAGAGATCTGCCTGCCTCTGCCTCCTGAGTGCTGGGATTAAGGGCGTGCGCCACCACACATGGCTGTTCTTACTATTTTTACTTAACATGGTGCTAGAAGTTCTAGACTGTGCGATAAGGCAAGAAAAGCAAATAAAAATATGGAGTTCAGGATATAAGTAGTAACAGTGCCTGCATTTGCAGATGATAGATGGTCTAGAAAACTTTAGGAAATATATATCAATATTCAGACAGAATACTTGTAATAATAATAAGTGCATTCAGCAAAGTCACGTGATACAGACATGCAAAAATACAAAAATGAGCATGTGGCAATGAATATATGACTCTGGAATTAATACACAGCTTATAACTGTTTAAAGAAACATCTGAAATATCGATAGGCAAAGCTAACAAATCATTAATACTATTGTGAACTGAAAACTGCAATACTCAAGTCAAAGACCTAAATAACGGTGGAGAGACTCGTCGTTTGCATGGATTACAAGACTGACTACCGCTACCTCTCCTCAGTTTGCTAAAGTAAAGGTTTAATGTAATTTCCAGCAAAGTCTCAACAACATTTTTGTAGCACAGGTAAGGTTATCCTTAATAGGGCTGCCTCAGTGGTTAATGTGCTTGCTAGATGAGCAGCAAGTGTGAGACTGGAGTCTGGATCCCCAGAACCCACATAAACTAGGGGTGTGTGGCGGCCCACTACAACTGCAGCACTCAGAAGGTGGAGTCAGAGGGTCCCCAATACAAGCTGGCTAGCTAGACTAGCCATATCAGCCAGCCCTGGGTTCCAGCTGAGAGATTCTGCCTCAAAGAATAAGGTGTGGCATGATTAAGGAAGAGTCCCAACATCAGCTGTGTACCTGCTCACACACATGTGAGCATACATGAACATACACAGTTACACCACACACAGAGACACAAGCAAAAAAAGATTATACAGAATATGGGAAATCATGAACAATGGTCAACAATTCTTCTGGGGAAGAACACTACAGTGGGGGCATCAGTCTTCCTGATTCGAAGATAGGTGATATTCCTGTAGTTATGCAGATGCTGCGGCATTGGCATGGGTTTTATATACATCCATATACACAGACATAGATGGAATAGAAAAATAGAATTGAATAGAGTAGAATAACCCAGAGGCAATAACCCCTCCCCAAACACTTCTCAGGTCATTGTTTTCTCTTCCTTTGTACTGTGGTGGGGATCAAGTCCAGAGTCTCACATGTTATGGTGGTTTAAAAGAACATGGCCCCCATAGGGAGCGGCACTATTAGGAGGTGTGGCCTTCTTGGAGGAAGTGTGTCACTGTGGGGGTGGGCTTTCAGGTCCCCTTTGCTCAAGCTTCACTCAGTGTGACAGTTCACTTCCTGTTGCCTCAAGATGTAGGACTCTCAGCTACTTCTCTAGCACCATGTCTGCCTGTGTGCTGCCATGTTCTACCATGATGATAATGAACTAAACCCCTGAAACTGTAAGCCAGCCCCAATTAAATGTTTTCCTTTATAAGAGTTGCTGTGGCCATGATGTCTCTTTACAGCAATAGAAACTCTAATTAAGACACATGGAATAGGCAAGTTCTCCACCACAGAGTCACACCGCTGCCCTCCATTTAACTTTTGACAAATGAGCAAAAGAACTTTGGTGAAGAAAAAGCCTTCTCAATAAATGCTTCTGGAGAAGTCATGCACACACAGGCAATAAAACAAAACAACACCTTAAGTCATGAACCTTATTATACAAGGTTAACTTAACATGCACCACAGACTTTAAAGCAAAGTATAAAAATACAAAACTTTGAGGAAAAAACAGATTTGAGTGGCAATGTAGAATGCAAAGAGTTCTGAGACTTGTCACCAAAAGCATAACCCATAAGGAAAATGGAACTCAGGTGAAATTCATGACTTTTCTTCTGAGAATATTCCACTATGAGGCTGGAAGGGCAGGCTTTGGAGTAGAGGCAGTACTTGTGGATCACACATCTGACACAGAGCCAGTATCTAGACTATATTAAGAAGTCTCAGAACTCAGTAACAGCTAGATGTAGCTATTATTATAGATAATCTGGCTAGAAAATGAACAAAAATGGTGAAAGACATCTCAACAGAGGTAAGACCCAGGGGGCACACAGACACTCAGCACCATGGGATGTCAGGGAAACGTGAACCAAGCTCACAAGAAATCACTGAACACCGATCACAAGGGCCAAAGTAACAATAAATGGCAGCAGGGTTTGCTCTCAGGGACTGGGAGGGTCACTGCTGCACCCACCACCAGACATGTAAGACGCCATGGCCTCGCTGTAAAACAATTTATAACCCAAAGTGATACAATCTTGTGAAAATGTACTTTAAGATGATGGCATTTACATCTGCATTACAGCTCAAAAACTGAATCAGATGACTGTGGCTAATGGGTAGCCCAAATTGACAACCTACAGAATCACGAGCTAAATGAACGGCAGCTTTTCAAAACAGGCAGCTAGCCCAGTGTGGTGCTGCACTCCGCAATACCAGCACTTAAAGGAAAGGCAGGACTGTCCTGTAAGTTCGAGCTCCCTCTGGTCAACACAGTGAGTTCCAGGTGAGCCTGGGTTACAGTGTGAGCCCCTGTCTCAAAACCGAGTCTGAATAAACAAAAATTAAATATATGGAGCTGGCGAGATGGCTCAGTGATTCAAAGCACTCGTTACTTTTGCAGTGGACCCAAGTTCAGTTACCAGCACACATGGCTCATAACAGTTCCAGTTCCAGGGATCTGACAACCTCTTCTGTCCTCTGCTGGTACCAGACACGCATGTTGTGCACATACATACATTCAGACAAGACACTAACAGATAGAAAGTAAATAAATCTTAAATACATAACACTAAAATCTTAAATACAAAACAGTAATGGATATAAAAAGTAAATCTTAAAAATAAGTACGTAGCTACCATAAACACAGCTACTGCACTCCTGGACATTTGTCCCATAGAAATGAAGATAATGCTCTCAAAAGTTTTATGGAGAAATATTTATAAGTGTTTGATTCATTCCCAGGCCCAAACTGAGAACCAACATGTCCTTTCATGAGTGAATGGCTTAAACCAGGTGTGGCATACCAATATCACAGAATGGTACTCAGTGATAAAGAGGGAAAAAAGTAGCGATAGAATCAACAAGCTGGAAGAATCTTTAGAAAATCAGTTGGGGTATGGTGTCGCTGCACAAAGGGAATAAATACGTTATGTGATTCCATTTATATACGTTCTACTCTTGAATGACAACACTGTCACACTAGAGAACAGCTCGATGGCTGCCTGGAGTCAGGGGGCAGCAGCTGGGGATACAAAGGAGCCACATGCGGGACCCTGGTGTGAGGAAAATGTGCTGAGGGTGACCATATCAATGGCAATTTCCTGGCTGTGATGTCGTGCTAAGGCTGTGGATGATGTCACCACTGGAGGGAAATGGGCAAAGGGACCTGGAACCCTGTAGTATTCCTTGACTGCATATGAATCTGTAATAATCTCCGAAGGAAAGTAAAAATCCCTGTCCATTTTTTTTTTTTAATGTATCTCCTGCTCCATCCATGTCTCTCTGCCCTCCTGCCTTTCTGAGCATTGCAAAGAAATGCTATCTTGCCAAACGTCACTGAGGAGGCAGGCCTCTCTCCACCTCCTCTAGGCACACCAGAGGGAGAGATTCGGCCTCACTAGCCGAGCAGGCAAAGGAGAATTTGAATGACAGCCTCAGCACATGTGGAAGCCATTACCTCCTTCCATGACCTGAAATGAGGTAGCAAGGACTCTCTGGAATCAGGTTGGGCTCCATGGTACAGTGGGTGAGCCCAGAGGAGGTCAGGCTGGAGTCACAGGGCTGCTAGGAACAGATAAATTAGGAGGCCCCAGGGGAATGCTGTATGGTAGGCTAAGGAGGGCTGGGTGGAAGGGGGCAAGGAACAGTCTAGATTGTGTGCATTCGCCAACGGGGGCAAAGGGCAGAGTGAAGGCCCCTGTGCAGCAGGAAGCTAGACATGGAGACTCAGTTGCAGAAGCGGAGAGTTCTGTGACAAGGCTGGAGCCACAGACGGGATCAAACATGTTGTTTATTTCAAAGCCACACAGGCAGAAATTCAAAGGCCCCTGCTTCCTCTCAAGCTCTTTCCAACTGTTCCCCTTCCCTCGCTCTGCTCTAGCCACACAACTGTGATCCCTGCCACCGCCAGGCCTCTGTATTTGCTTCTGTGCCCTCTCTAAGTTCATCCCACTGATGAGACTTTCTCCCAGCCTCCTGCTCAGCAGGCTGAGAAAGCCCCCTCCGCAGCACTCTCCATGACAGTACCCACACTTGGCTTTGTTTTCTGGGTCACACTGCTCACCGTGTAGCTCACATTAATTCTTGGGTTCTCTGTTGGGAACTAAGTTCTACGTGGCAAGGATTTCATCATTTGGTTTTACCTCCAGCACCAGAAAGAGTGCCTGGCACCATGAGGATGCTCAGAACTATTTGCTGGGCTTGAGGTGGCTGAGCGGTGGAGGGCCTCACTGAGTATCAACATAACAGGCCTCTGTGCCCAGTGCAGCTAAATAAAGAAAGAGAACGTTTGTTTGGTGGGCTGAAGAAATGAATGGATGAAGGAATAAATGTAGGGTGGACCAGAGCACAAAAGTTATGATGACAGAAAACACAAGGGTGCCGGGCCCTATGTCTATGTTGGGAAATTACATCTTTTAATCACCTTGATCTAGAGGGCAAGAAGAAGCTGGACCACTGATGCTCCAAGATGTAGTTGAAGGGAGCCCCATTTTATAAGATGGTATTTCCAGGACCGTGGGATGACCAGGTCCGCATCTTGTCATTGTTACTTCTCAGACCTACACACATCACTGGGATCCAGTTTCCTGCGGAGTGGGAATTTCACCTGGGTTCAGAGTTCAGTCTTCCCTGAGTATGAGCACACCTCTTGTCAGGGATGAAGGAGGGAAGAACGGAGCTGAAGATGGTGGCAGGAACATGTTTAAAAAGGCGAAGATAAAGCCAGGTGGTGGTGGCGCACGCCTTTAATCCCAGCACTCGGGAGGCAGAGCCAGGCGGATCTTTTTGAGTACAAGGCCAGCCTGGTCTACAGAGCGAGATCCAGAAAAGGCGCAAAGCTACACAGAGAAACCCTGTCTCGAAAAACAAAACATAACAAAATAAATAATAAAAAAGAAAAACCTTTACAGTGTGTGGCTGTCACAGCTGAGAGGCAGGGAGGGGAGAGAAAGAGCACTGGGTGCTAGAAGGATGTGGGGGCGGGGTGAGGCTCCATGGTAGATGCTTGTCCAGCACAGTTCATCTCCAACACCCAGACAGCCAAGGATGCAGATTAGCCTCTGAACCAGAGCCTGGTGGTCTGGGATGTGAATCCTCAGAGTATGGGGGACGGCGTCATCGTCCAACACCAGAATTTAAGTGCTGGCAATCAGGTACCACTGACGTATGAAGATAACGCTGTAAGACTTATCTCTCTCCTCTCCCCCAACTTTCTCTCTGTTTCTGTCTTTTAGCTGCATCTTCAGACCTATTTTTCATACAGTTTTATGTTTTTCACATATTGACTGTACACAAAAATGGGATTCATGATGGCATTTTTAAATGTCATTTTTAGTGTTTATCATTACCCACTCCCATCGCTTTCTCCTCACTCTCCTCCTCTTTTGCTAGCTCCCTTTTCTCCACCAGGAATCCCGCTTCTGCTTCATGCTCTATTGTTTTGAAGCCTAGTTCTACATAGAAGAGAAACCATGGTCTTTCTCTCTCTGGGTCTGGCTTACCTAGCTCAATAGATCAGTTTTAAGCATTCTCCCGCACATGACACATCCTTGCTGTGTATGGTGTCTGTACAGCATATTTTCTTTATCATCCATTGATTGATGAACTTAATCAGCTCCAGTTTATAATCAATTCAGTTCTTTTAAGAACTTGCCCTTACATGACACACAGATTTGCCTGTTGGGGTTTCGGGTTTGGATCAGGCCTGAAACCGTTGTCTGTTTTGACTTTTACACTCCCGAGGTCCCTAAACCTGCACATTAATTATAGTGATAAAACAACTGTGTCCACCACTCTCAAGTTTCCCTCACACCCCAGCAATGTTCATCTGTGCGGTAAACATCCGCCTTTATCAATTCAAATTAGCATGAAGACAAACAGAATAATTCAAAGCTGGCTTCGAGGACCCCCTGCCTCAACTGCTGCCGTAATTAAAGAAAGATGAGCCTCGCCACTAATTAACCTCCTAAACACTAATTAAAGATAATGAGGGCTCAAGGTGCTTGGCACAGCCTGATCTACTGGCGGAGTCCGCACAGATTCACAGAGTTCCGGAAAGGGCAAAGTGGCTGCAGGTGTCCTCTCCGGGTGCCTCCCTGGGAAAATGGCTGCCCAGTTGGGGCAAGTAGTCATTTTCTGTGCAAGAATTACAGATGGGACATTCTGCCAGTCTCAGCTGGAGTACTGGTCACAAGCTTTTGATCCCAGGTGAACATTTAGCTCAGCTCAGCACGCAGAGTGAATCAGAGGTTGGCAGACATTGTGTTTTAAAAATCATTCATGCTGCCTGGAGTCCTTCCTAGCACACATCAGTCATGACATCAGTCATGGCTGGATAAGGTGTCAGGAAGGGTGAATGAACTCTAAGTCAGGTGCACTTCTTTTTTTTGTTCTTCTAGAGCCAAAACACGGAGGTACAGACTTGGTGACTGCCTCCTGCTTCCTCTCAGGTGAGGAAGCTGGGATATCTTCTTGGCAGATGCAGGAAGAGCCAAGGAAGAGGCAAAAAGTACGCTGTCAGCAGCTGAGCCTCTTCATCCCAGTGACTGTGTTCTGAGCAGGAAGACACAGTCTCTGCACAGGTGGTCACCTAGGCGCTGCAGAGCAGGCCGGTCCGGTCAGGTAAACAGCACGGGGCTGCCATCATCTTCACCGTGCAAGGACACCATGGCTCGCACTGGAGGGAGGTGCTCTCACGATGCCATCATGCCAAAGCAAAGTCCTCATCCAAGGGGCCTCAGGACTAGGCCAAGGCCACCATGGGTCACAAAAGGCTAAGTCCAACATCCTCATCCATGCTCAGGCACAGCTGGACACTGCCTCCTCTCCTTCAGTCACTAGCCTGTGCTGGTCTAGTAACTAACTGGCTGAGCTGATTTGCGGTAGGTAGAGGGTCAGAGGGCTGGGCTGAAAATCTGAAACCCTCCCTTTTAAATCATTCAGTCCACCTCAAATGCCCAAGGCAACCTGTGGGTTTTAGATGAAGAGCAATGGGAGGAGAGCAGCAGCAAACCTTTCCTGGGGTTGCCAGCAGGACGCTACCACAGCTGTCCTCCCATTTCAGCTACGTGGTAAGTTGTATGGTAAATGGTAAGCGGTGATGGTGTGGCTCAGTGCAGGTGCCCAGCATCCAGGAAACCTTGTCCCCAGCACCACAAAAGACTATGAATAAAAGAATCAGAAGGGCACGGGGTTGGGAGTGTAGCTCTGCAGAGTGCTTGTCTACCACGTATGAATCCAAATCCCTGGGTTCGGGCCTTAGTAACTTACTGGCTATGGTGGAACCCACCTGTAATCCTAGCTCCCGGGAGCTGGAGGCAGGAGGATCAAGGAGTGCAAGGCTGTCCTTGGCTACATAGTGAGTTTGAGGCCAGTCTGAGCCAGTTCAGATTTGAAGTGTGTGAGGTCCTGTCTTTAACAAACAAACCGACGAACAAACGAAAAAACAAACCAAAACAAAAACAAAAAAAATGGAAAGAAAGGAAGAAATAAGAAGGAGAGGAAGGAACATTTATTTTTAGCATGGTACCCACTGAAGGCCATCTTCAACAAAGAACCGTGCCTGTAGTGGAGCTGTGGTGGGCTAAGAACCGTGAGCTCAATCCTGTGTAGTAGCTATAGGAGACATTAAATGGTCTCTGGCCTCGTGTTTAGAGAAGGGACTTAGGGGGATGCAGTGCGATGCACCAGCAGGCTGCTTTTACCAGCCTTTCCCTCACAGCCTTCAAAGGCAACTTCACTCAGAGTTGATCATCTCGGAAGGGCTTCTTCTGGACCCTGTGAAGTGGGGCTGTCCCCAAACAGGTGTGACATCCTCTTACTCTTGGTCCCTCCCTGTGTGGGGGAAAATCCGTGGACACAGGACACGGAGAAAATAGCAGTCTAGGGGCATGGATCAGGGAAGATGCCTGCCATCTCTGCCCACTGGGACAAAGGAGCCATGGCTTAGGAAACGGTTTAAGAAGGAGATTGTTCTAGATTCATGTCTGTTGCTGTAATAAAAATACCTGAACAAAAAGCAACTGAAAGGGGAAAGGGAATGTTAGTCCACAATTCCAGGCTTCAGTCCGTCCTAGCAGGAAAAGTCATGGCGGCAGGGACTTAAAATGGTTAATCACGTGACACCCACAGTCAAGAGCAGAGAGAAACAAACACATGCATGCTCAATACTCAGCTAGCTTTCTCCACTCACAGAGTCCAGAATCCTAAGCCCAGCAACCATGCCACCCATCTCAGGCTGGGTCTTCCCACATCAGTGAAGGCAATGAAGACAATACCCATCCCATCCCATACATGCCGAAAGGCTAAACTGATGTAGGCTTGTGACTGGAGCTCATGTCCAGCTGACAGAACTAATCATCACAGGGATGCATATTTGAAATTAAGTGTCAATATATGACATGATCTCTCTCTATGCCACCCATAAAAATGACACAAAAAACTTATATCACCATTTAACTTCCATGTTGACTCACCATATTTCCTGACAGATTAATCACTCCAGGAATACGCCGGAATCAAGGAGTAAGGTGTACTTTGCCCTTGGAAGGCAAGGTCATCTAAGGGACTCCTGCATGATGTTGGTAGGGAGGTAAAATGGTGTGGCTACTATAGAAACATGCGTCTCTTCAAATAACGAACTGTTAAACTGCAATGCCACGACTGAGTATAAATCCAGTGGAGTTGAAACTAATATTGAAGAGAATCTCTTCTCTCATGTTCATTAAAGCAGTGTTTACAGTAGCTATGATATGGCTGACAAGTTGATAAAGAAAATGTGCTAAACATACAGGGTTAAATGTTATTCTGCCTTACAGAGGAAGAAAATCCTTTCATTTGGCATCGTAAATGAATATGAAGGTCATTACATGAGGTGAAATGAGCCAAAGGCTACATGATTTCAAGAGAGTCACTGGGATGCAGGGAGGATACCCATTCACAGGATCAACTCTTGGCTTTACCCTGAGCATGTTCTGGAGAGCCAAAAAGCAGGATGGTGCCTGTCATTCGTGATGACTTACTCTTGAAATCTGCTGAAAGGAATCATCCTAAGTGTCACTGCATGTGTGAACATGTAACTGAGAGGACTGCACATGCTAATTAGCTTTACGGTAACAATCATTTCACAGCACAAATAGCACACCATGACACAAGAACACTTGGAACACACAAATGAGACACACAATTTTGATTTCTCACTTATATCCCAGTAAGACTGAAAAAAAAATTCAAGAATTACAGACCTCAAGGATGTAGTGAATCCTGATAAAGCTAATCAAAATGTATTCTGAGAGAGATGGAACTCAGTTCTATGGTTGCCAGAGGTCTGGAGGAGACATGTTAACATCTCCCAAAGCCATCCCACCCTTACCCCAGGACACCCAGAGTGACACTGCCATACCTTCCCTACAAGGAAGTGTTTTGAGACAACTCAAGCCTAAACCAACTCACAGGTGTTTGCACAACTGAATGGCCCAGCTTTCGATGGTCTCATGGAGGACAACAGGAAGTTCAGTTACCTGCCTATGAGGAACGTTGTACACAGTACCAGGGGCATAGTGGCTCATGCCTGCAAGACCTGCCAGCATTTGGGAGATGGAGACAGTGTTTTTGAGTCCAAGGCCATCTTTAGCTATATAGTATGTTTGAGGCCAGGCTACCTGAAACACTGACTTAAAAAACCATAATCAACACCCCCACCCCCAACACTGGTCCCCCACCACTCAGGACAACTTCCTTGTGATGATGCCAGGCGCCAGGAAACAAGCTTCATGCAGCCTGTGGGCAGAGTGGGAAGGTGCACAGAGTCTGGTAGGCTTCTCATGACATCTGGCTGGAGACTCTTCAAGCTCCTCACCCCCAGATAGTCCTTCGGCCTGGGGTCTCTCTTACTTGCAACTCAGAGCATGTTCCTCTGACCCAGGAGTTACTGCTCCAAACTAATTCTGGACCACTGGCTTGGGACCAACTTTAAAGAACCTAGAGGGCAGGATGCAGTGTGAAGGTGCAATACAGCATCAAAAAGGCGAGAACTTGACTGTTTTTGCCTTCTGACCCTGAGAGATCCTTAGCGATTATTATTTTTACAGGGTACTTTTCTAGATGTTGGTTAATCTTCCTTGCCCGCTTGGCTAGATTTAGAATCACCTAGGAGACACACCTCTGTGTTTGTCTGTGTGGGCATTTGCAGAAAGGTGTGATTGAGGAGGGAGGACCCATCCTGTAAGTGGGCAACACTACTCCATGGGCTGGGGTCCTGGGCTGAATAAAACGGAGGACGTCAGCTGGGTACCACCATTCATTTCTCTCCGCTTCCTGACTGTGGATGTACGTGATAAGCCGCCTCATGCTCCCACCGCCATGCCTTCCTGCTATGATGGACTGCACCCTCAAACCATGATCCAAATTAAATCCCCTCTAGTTGTTTGGGTCAGGTATTTTCAAAAACAGCGACAAGGAAAGTGATACAGATGTGATTCATAACTGCTGGATTTTAGAGTTGCATATTGTCCATTCTCATGCTGAACACATGTTACTTGTACTAAACGAGCAGCTACTCATGTGGCCTTGAATGACAAGCCACATTTCCCACTGTAAAAGTGCTCTGACCTTTAGTGTGGTCAGCCAGCGGACAGCACTCTATAGTCACACATTTGGCTGTTTTGTGGCTGTCTTAATTAGGGTTTTTATTGCTGTGAAGAGACACCATGACTACAGCAACTCTTATAAAGGAAAACATTTAACTGAGGCAGCAGCTTACAGTTCAGAGGTTCAGTCCATTATCGTCATGGTGGGGAGCATGGCGACATGCAGGCAGACATGGTGCTAGAGGAGTAGCTGAAAGTCCTACATTTTGCAGGCAACAGGAAGTTGACTGAGACACTGGGTGGTATCTTGAGCACAAGAAACCTCAAAGCCTGCCCCCACCGTGACACACTTCCTCCAACAAGGCCACACCTCCTAAGAGTGCCTCCCTATGAGATTATGGGGGACAATTACATTTAAACTACCACAGTGGCCAAGGGAAAGACAGTAAACTACAGTTTTCTTTTCTTACCCAATAGGTATGAGGTCACCCCAAGAAAACCTTTCTATAATCCAAACTCTTCTGGAGAGGGGGTAACTCTCAGATGAAATGTGAGAGTTTCCTAATACGTTTTGCTTAGGAAAAGAATTCTGGAGACATGTGACTGGTTCTGCACGGCCATGTTGCAGGAAGATTTAATATTCTCCACTTAAGATTTCTCTCTATAGAAATGTCTTCTAGGCAGAGCTCCCATGACTTGCAGAGTAAAGCTCCAATTTTATCCTGCAGAATGATCCAGCCCTTCTTACTTATCCAGGTTACCTCTTATTATCTTTCCGGATTCAAAATGTAGAGTCCAGAAATCTCATCATACCTACCTGAGCACATCTAGCAAGTCATTCTCTATAGCGGGAATTCCCCTCCTACCTCTTTACCTGGCAAGAAACTGGGATCCACTCTGGGCTGTCCTGGAATTCTCTCCATCACTATATGTCTTAGGGTCACTATTGCTGTGATGAAACACCATGACCAAAGCAACGTGGGAGGAAAGGGTTTATTCAGCTTATGCTTCCACATCACTGTTCATCATCAAAGGATCAGGACAGGAACTCAAGCCAGGTGGGGACCTGGTGGACCAGGAGTTGATACAGAAGCCAAGGAGGAGTGATGCTTACTGGCTTGCTCAGCCTGCTTTCTTATAGAACCCGGGACCACAGCTCAGGAATGGCACCACCCACAATGGACTTGGTCCTCCCCCATTTGTCACTAATTAAGAAAATGCTCTAAGGCTTGCCTACAGCCTGGTCTCCTGGAGGCATTTCCTTAACTGCAGATGTCTCCCTTTGGATGACTCTAGCTTGTGTCAGGGTGACTAAAACTAGCCTGCACCTTATGAAAACACTGTTAATATTGAATTTCTGTTTTGGGACTAATCATCTGTCACTACCACCTCCTTCTGTACTGCCCAGTTTGATGTTTGACAAACTGTCAGGGGCTGACCCAAGGACCTGCCTGCACCAGCACCGCACAGAGGAGAACAGAGTCTGGGGTGTAGCTCATTCAGACAGAGCTTGATGGCAACCAGAAGGCCCTGGTTTCCATTCCCAGCACCACAATGAAACAAACCCCAAACCAAACAAAATAGAAAAGCAACAACACTGGCATTTTAAATGAGAAACATAAATGAAAAGTTCACACAAGTTCTCGGATCCCAGTTGACCCTGAAGATGAGGAGGAAACCTGAATAGATGTGGGCCTCTGAGCAGGACTTCTTCAGTAGCATGTGATCCTCACAGGGGCCTTTCAGAAATTATGATGCTACAAATCCAGCAGGTATTGGCAGGCAAAGCCTTTGTAAGGACGAGTGTGAATGAGTGACCGTTTACGGAGAAAAAGGTACTTGGGGGAAAGATGTTGGCCTCTCTGCTCCCAGAGGCATGCACCAAGGCTCACAAGATCAACTGCAAACACTATCACTAACTCAGTTGTCATTGTTTCCTTCTCAAGCTCACATACAGACGACAAAGGAAATCAAAAACGGACAGGCTGCGGCTACCGCTGTCCTTGGTTGGACACAGTCCAGCGGAGCTATAAAAGAATGAGACCGGAGAGCAGGAAACCTGTGCACGCCGCACACTGCCATGTTCAAGAAGCGAATGTGCAGGACAGAGCATTGATGGAGACAGTGATGCAAACGTGATGGAATGTTGCGCTTAGGTCCTTTGAGAGTGCATGAAGAAGGAGGGGAAAAAAAACCCACACAGGCTGGAGTTAGAACCAGGGATCTAGAGTTCCAACAGGAGGATGTCTGCGGGCCTTGGGGAAGAATTCCCAGAAGAGCCTGGTGTATTCCTTTTTCTGGAGTCACATGACACAGCTGTCTGTAGACATTCTGTGTAACGGGGAACAGACAGGAAGGAATCATCTGTTTCTGAGGCTGTGTTTTCCTTTTCCAATGCTGAGGAAACCAAAGCAGAAACTCCACAGCAGGGCAGAAATGCACTACCAGAGGGCTGCGTCAAAACCACATAGCTGCTGGGTCCAAGAGCAGAGGCGAGAGAGGCAGAGCTGTGAGGCTGTGACATTTCTCTGGGGTATGAACTGAAAAGCATACTGGGACTTTATTTTGAAATAGTCCTTGTGTGTCAAAAGTTCCTGATCCAGAGCCTGCCTATAGCTGTCGGTCACAGGACACGATCGTCAGGCACGTGTGTTGAACCAGGCCCACCTGGTTTTTTTTTTTTTTTTTTAAAGAACGGACTTAATGTAATTACAACTCTGAAAATTCTGAGACATTTCTTTTTCATACAATGTATTTTGTGCAATTGGTTTATGACTTCTTTTTTTTTCTTTTTCTTTTTTAACTTTATTTTAATATGCATTGGTGTGAAGGTGTCAAATCCCCTGGAACTAGAATTACAGACAGTTGTGAGCTGCCATGTGGGTGCTGGGAAGTGAACCCGAGTCCTTTGGAAGAGCAGCCAGTGCTCTTAACCGCTGGGCCATCTCTCCAGCCCGCTCCTGGTTTTTAAGTCTCTCCTGCACCACGTGAAAGGGACTGTCCACAATTGGGTACAAGCCACAGGGCTTTGTTGACAGCTTGTGACAACTTGGACCATTCTCTAGGCCTGAAAAGATTTGTGAGGGTGGTGGAAAGATAATAGCCTACTCAAGGAGGCCCATGGTGGCTCCACAGGAGTGTCCTCAACAAAGGCCCGTGCCCAGTTCTTTTTTAAAAGGCAAATGCTTTCTGAAGAGGTGAGGGGAAGAGCAGGGGCTCTAAGGGCCTGGGTGACATATCAATGCTTTAAGAAAACAAGACGGCTGCCGGGTCTAGAAATACTATGATATCGAAAATGTCTTCCATTTGGAAACTCTTTGACTGTCCGATGAATGAGCTGAAGAAAACCATGGGAGAGTTAAATAGCTAAGGCTCCTGCCATGAGAGGCTGCATTGTCAGGAAATTCAATGTAAGACTCAGACTACACCTTTTAATCTAAGTATCAACATTTAACATTAATCAATTCATGATCAATTATAATCAGTTTATTATCAATTCTGAACTACATGTATAATTAACATGAAAATAATTAAATGTGCTTTACTCTCTCTAAAATGAATATTTTTTATGAAATATTTCAAGTCTTTGGAAGAGTGTATGAATCTGGATCTTGTGACCAGCTAATAACGTTTTTAGAGTTCCATCAGTGTTAGCTATTCTTTCAACACTACTTTTTAAATTATAATTTTATATATCTAAGAATATTCAACCCAAATGAGAATACGTGTTTCATGGAATTCATGTCAAATTTGAACGTGTCGAGACCCACAGATGTTTTCATGTGAATATGCTTCTGCAAGGGCTTCATGTCTATGGGCCTTATTCTTGGTCTTACAAACAGGGCATAGAGGAGGAAGGCTGCCCTACTTTCACACACACACACACACACACACACACACACACACACACACACACACACACACACAAATTCTTATAAAAAGTAGCCTTGGTAGCTAATCTATTAATCTATTCTTTATTCCCCGAGACAGGGTCTCACCATAGAGGCCAGGCTGGCTTCCAGCTTCAGATCCCTCTGCCTCTACCTCTCAGTGCTGGGATTACAGGATTTTGCCATCACACCCAGGGAAATGAGTTGGTTCTGTTCAAAGCATGCAAACTGGCTCTCGGTCTTGTCTACGCAAGCTCGCCCTATTACAGGTACACCGTCATTGTTATTTCTGAGTTCTGATACTGACTTGTGCAGTTTGATAAGAGATCTAAATTAGACACAGAGAAATACACAGACAAGAGGTCATCCAAGGCTGCAAAGTGAGCTATGAAAACACAAAACCGGATACTAACTGGCATACATGAAGGCTTCCCAGTCACTGCAGGACTGATTGCTGGGGCTCAAAACACTACCGCAGAGTACTGTGAACTGGAGGAGACTTGGAAGGCCTGGAGAGTCCAAGGTCACTGTCACCTTCCTATGCCAGCTGAAGCAAGGGAGTTCTCTGACCTACTTTGCTTGTGATCAGACCAGCGGTTCTTAACCTGTGAGTCGTGACCCCTTTGGGGTCCTATAATCAGATATTTACACCATGATTCATAACAGTATTAAAATTACAGTTATGAAGTGGCAACAAAATAATTGTATGGTTGGGGGTCACCACATCATGGGGAACTGTATTAAAGGGTCACAGCATTAGGAAGGTTAAGAGCCACTGAGGTAGACCATAAGACTCTCCTTCTGAGGTCTTGCCCCACATAGGGGCAGAGGATGCTGCACACAGTAGCCTTAGAGGTCTCCGAGGTTGATTACCATTAGATAACCCCTTTTTTTTGGGAGTCTAATATTGCTACAGTACTGTCCATTCTTCATGGGCCCTAAGCATGAAGGAGCCTTCCTCCTAGCCCCTTGGGTCCTCATTTCTGAAGGTTCTCATGTCACGTACAACCTTGACAAGTAGAATGGATTTGCTGTTCTCTCGTTCATCTGTGTTTTGCTATGGAGGTGTCAGCTTGCACCTTGTGGTGAAGAAGACAGGACCTCCCATCCTATGCTTCCTCTTAGGCTCCGCTGAGCTCGGCAGCCATCTCCTCTGCTCACTTTCCTCCCAGCAGCTCTCGCTTCTCTTGCTTCTCACTGGGTTCTTACCCCAGGGCAGCAGGAACCTGCCGCTGTCTTTTTGGCCACACTCTCGCCTGGCACTTCCTCAGTACATGTCTGTGGCATGGACGAATAATGACTTGCCCTGTATTGTATTAGGCCAACCTGCTGGCTGCATCTGCAACTGCAACGAAGCCAACTTGTTTACTCATTAGTAAGGGTACTCCCAATTACCACCACCTGAGGTGCCCTGAGAGGCTCCTAATTGCAGAGGGAAGAGAATAAACATATTATGGCTGCCATGCCAGAAGGAGAAGACTTAACTGGAGCTCGGTGTGTAGCTGATGACCGAAACTCCATGGTATGCAGACACTGGGTCAAGGTCTACAGAGCAGAAGGTCTACAGAGCAGGATGGCCACGATAGTTGTATTCAGAGCCAAGAACAACCCTCCCTCCCCAGGGGGAGGATTGAGATGGTATCTTAAGTATTTCTACTTCTATTAATTAAAATGTCTCAAAAACTCCTATAAATAGACTGCTAAATGCACTGAATCCTGTGGACTGTCTGCCAGTGGTAACCCTGACATTCTCTAAGCTCTTTTGAACCATGAGGCCTGTGATGCCATATTCATCATATTCATCGGCTACTAAGTCAGGCCTTGTCCGGCTTTCCTAGTGCCAGATGGGAAAAAACTTCCACACCCATGCCAGAGGCCACACCTGGGGGTTGCAGGCACGCTCTGTGGTGTAGAGTGAAGTAAGTTCAGTACTCCATATACAGTTAGTTCCCTGTATATTCCCATCCCCCACCCCCGCCCCAGTCCCATGCACCAAAGAGCCTAGAAATTCTCCCACACGCTGTACAAAAATCAGAGGATTTCTAAACTCTAGGATGCCCCTGCTAGAGTTTCCCCAGTTTAACCCTCTCAGGGAGCCAGACCCTGGGAATGTAGACTGTTAACTCAATTTCAGGAGGGCCGCAGGTGGTCACTGCCTTACACTGCCTGGAATGTCTTAGCCTAAGAGAGCTTACACAGTTGGAGCTGGGAGGAGGGGGGTCAACCAGAAAAGCAAACAATTCCCCAGGACTTAACAGCGCTCAGCTGAGACCTTAGAGTGTCTGAGGGACGAGTTCCCGCCTGGAATGTGCAATGCCACTGTTCAGTATGCCACCTACAGAACAACCGCCCAAAACATCAAAAGTCTCCTATCGATGCCCAAATGGCTGAAGTAGAATTAACTTGCAAGAAGCGGGTCAATTCAAGCACTGAGTACTTTCAAAGGGATTCAAGTATTCCACCAGTACTTTCCAGGAGGTTCAGCAAGCCTGAGCACTGGCTGAGCTTGGTACTGACATTCAATGTTTAGTAAAAATGATTCTTGAAAGGTAGAGAAAGTGGGCAGGAAACTAACTTAACTCATGACTCAAAAATAATTATACTAGAGTCTTCCTGACGCTGAGACGGGAGGCTGGGCTGCAGCAAGCTACCAACTGACCCTCAGTCCCACCTCACCAGCGCACAGCCTCCTCCCTGCTCTGTCCGGGCAGTCCCTACAATCTGTAGTCTGTCTCTGCAGCAGGGAGCAGCTGGGCCTCTGATGAGAAGTTTCATCAGCCAGCACATCGTCTTCCCAGGGAACAAGATGGCTTTTGCTTGTTTCAGTAATCAGTATCAACCGGTGTTTAAAATTGTTTAAAATTATTAAACATTAGCCCATCAAAACGAAGGCTCTGGGGATTCAACTCCCATAAAGTAACAGAGAATTGATTACTTTCGGTTGACAGGGGCAGCTCAGGGGTTCCCTAACCGCTAATGATGTGTTTTACTTTTCTAAGTGTTTACTCTCCTCCTCCTCCTTCCTTCCTGTGCCCGGGATGCAGGCAGGTCTCAGCAATCCCCCAGTGGGTAATCCAGTCAGCCCTTCTGCAATTTCCTGGACCATTTACTCCCTTTGTTCCACTAATGCCTCTCCTCACCTGTGTTTGTCAGCCCCCCCCCCCCCCCAGAGCCTGGGCAGCTTTTGCCTGCCTGCCTGCCGAAGCTGTTGACTTCTGCGCTTCTTTTTCTAAGCACCCTCCCTAGCGTCTAGGCCTTATTGGTGGTTCTCCCCGCTTCCAAAGTGAAATGCATACATTAATTTCTTTCACAGACCATACGGGGGCCCATGAGAGCGGATCTGTCTGGAAGTCAAGACCGCTAGATAGGTCCGTTAGCTCCCTCCCTTCAGCCTGACCTGAGGAGGTGGGGAGAGTTTCTACGCTTGCTTCATGATTCTCCTGAAAGCAGGAACCGAAAAGGCAGCAACAGGGCTGAAGAGAGGGCTCAGTGGTTGGCTGTTCTTCCAGGAGACTTGGGTTCAATTCCCAGCACCCACATGGTGGTTCACAACTGTCTGTGACTCATCTCAGAGGATCCAAAGCCCTCTCTTCTCTCTTCATCAGGCACCACCAGGCTTGCATGTGATGTGCAGACATATATGCAGGCAAAACACCCAGACGCGTGGATGAAAGAAAGATGTCACCTTTAAAAAAAAAAAAAAAAAAAAAAAAAAAAAGAGAAAAAAAAAAAAGGGACAACATCACGCAGCCTTCAATCACAGCACTTCCTCCGAGCTGTTGCACATTCTCGGTGGGCCCGCCTGCTTTGATCCTTTCCGTTAGCTGCTTCAGACAGGTAGGTATCCCTGGCTGGCTACTGTGGCTCCACAGCATGCTGAGCACTCCAGGGAGCATGAAATTATAAATAGAAGCACTGGAGAGATGCTTTACCCTGGCCTTGTGCAAAGAAACCGGGTATAAAAGGGACCATGTTTTCCCTCCTCCTTAGTGGACAATAATGGGCAGATGCCTCCTCTTTGAGGCTTGGATCTCTTGTTTCCATCCGTCGCATGTGGCCAGTGTTAGGATAAATAAAATGGGACTGCAATGTGTGTATCCTTGGCATTAAAAATAATTTCTGTAGATGGAGAGAGACTTGAGTAGGTTAATGTGTTCCTTGCTTCGGTTCCAGTATAAACCAGCTGGCCCTGAAAGGGCAGGGAGGGCCAAGGCCATCTGGAAAGTCCATTTACAGGGCAAGTATGTGATTGGCACTGAGGAATGATCACCAATAATTCGATGTGATCCGAGACTGCGGCATCACACTATTCATACTTAACAGCAGCATGGTGCACACTGTAAAAGGTGTTATAACGCAGGCTGCACTATTTGGGGGATAATCCTGAAGTGCATAAGGACAAATAGTACCCATGTCTAAGATCTGCTTTTACACGCTTCAGCAAACTGAAATCTAGGGCCACATGGGACTAAATACAGCAACTCTGGCAAAATCTTGGTACTTGTTGGATCTGTGATTTGTGGACATGGGGACCCCTCTGGGACAGTCTGTCTTTGTGTGTTTTAATGTTTGAGTACTTTCTTTTTCTCATTAAGAACAGGGTCTTTCTACGCTGCCTAAGTGTATGGCCACCACCTCCTCCTGAGTTCCAGCTGTTCTCTCTGCTCTCAGTCCCCGAAAGGCAGAGATTACGGGTGCAGACCAGCACAACAACAACAGCAGCAGCAGCAGCAACAACAACAACAACAACATGTGCTGATTTAAGGGAAGTTTAAGCTGACACAATCACAGTGGAGATAGGCCAACCCTACAAGAGATGTAATGGAGGCACTCGTCCCCAAGGCTTTGAGATTATCTGGGACAAATGGGAGGGGCTGGTGGGGACACTGTGTCTCAAGTGGGCTTCAGGAGGGCCTGGAGTATAAGGGACAGCTTGCGTGGGCCCAGCCTCTTATGTGTAGCTCCTGGAGGCAATGACCTAAAGACAGACTGGGTGAGCTAATGTCACTAAATGTACCCTTCTCCCCAATCCAAAATTTGATCTGTGGACTGGGGGTGTGGCTCAGTGGTAAAGCACCTGCCTAGCATGTTCGAGGCTCTGGGTTTAGCCTTAGCACCACAAAAAAAAAAAACCCAAAAAACAAAAAACAAAAAACTAAACCTCATTCAGGATGCCTCCACCCTCTCGATACGCCTGGGGTTCCTCTAAATTCCTGCACCAATCCAATAGGAAACAGAGTGCCTCCTGGGTGAACATCCTTTGTTAGAGAAAAACCCATGGCCTTTAAGAATGGCCAGTTAGGAATGGTCGGTAGAGATGGATTACCCAGCTTTTTGGTTAGAGGATGAGGTGGGAGTTTACTCTCTGAAGGGCTACACATGCTGTGGATTTTTCCATTTCACCCTCCCAGTGGATCCGTGGCTGGAAAAGAAAAGTTCAGAGACGTCAATCACCCAGCCAAGGTCCACACAGCTAAGTGAGTGGCAGGGCCTGGAGCCCCATCCGTCCTGTCTGTCTCACAACTGGGCTCCTGACACAGTCATGGAAAAAATGCAGCTGGAAGGCAAATAAATCTCAACCAGGTGTTGGAAGCAGACACTTGCCACCTGGCGTGGAGAAGTTTGCTGAAGTGATGCCATAATTTTCCGACCCTTCTGGCCAATAAAAGAAGCTAATAGTCATTTTAGGAGAAAAATGTGGATGGGGTGGGAGGGAAATGAAGAGAAGATGGAGGTACATGATGCCAACAGCCATAACTCTGAGAAAATATACTCCCCCACCCCCCCCATTGAACTGATGAAAAGTCAATATTGGAGAAACCTGCTCTGATGCTGGTGTCTCACAGGAAAGGCTTGCCTAAATCCCCCCTCCACATGGCAGTCGTACCATGACCAATCACCTTAAACATGATTTCATTTACTCATTCACTTGAGGTGCTGGAGTTGGAGCCCAGGGCTCCTCACAACAGTGAAGAGCCCTACCCCTGAGCCATACCCCAACCCTTAAATACTCATTTAGAGATGCAAGAATTTTTGTCACAATGTAACAGGTATCTTGAGTTGAGTTTTGGGATGATCTGGTTGTATTAGGAATTTTTTTTGTTTTACACACACACACACACACACACACACACACACACACACACACACACAGATGCATCCTTCTCCCCAATCCAAAACTTGATCTGTGGACTGGGAGTGTGGCTCAATGGTAGAGCACCTGCCTAACATGTGTGAGGAGGCTCTAGGTTTAGCCTTAGCACCACAAAAAAACTAAACCTCGTTCAGGATGCCTCCACCCTCTTGATACGCCCGGGGTTCAGCTAAATTTCTGCACTGATCCAATAGGAAACAGAGTGCCTCCTGGGTCAACATCCTTTGTTGGAGAAAAACCCATGGCCTTTAAGAATGGCTAGTTAGGAATGGTCGGTAGAGACGGATTACCCAGCTTTTAGGCTAGAGGATGCGATGGGAGGTTTATTCTCTGAATGTCTACATGTGCTGTGAATCTACATATGATGTGAATATATATATATCAAAGGTAGCCCTGGGAGAGCATGCTGTGGAAGGCTGACTTAGGTGAGTTTGGAAATCCTAGGAAGGCTGCAGGCACTGGCCTCTATTCTTCAGCAGGGAGCACTGTGCTAGGATTCTCTGGTTATGGGCAATAACACTCACACCCCCACTCCACATCCCTGCCCCCCCCCCCCCCATGGAGCTTGTCCACATACATTCTGTCTGTCATGAAGAACACAGGCTCTGCAGCGCCCAGCTGGGATCAGATTCCCTCCTGAGGTCACTCTATGAGAGGCCCCAGAGCCACGCATCAGTGTTCTCAGAGAACACAAAACCAGAGAGAGACACTTGATCGCTGGCAGAAGACTCTGGGCCAGACAGGCTGCTATCTTTACCCAAGGCCCAGCCGGCTTCAGGTCAGGGAAAGCACTTAGATGAAAGAGAATCCTCGTTTTCCTGGGAAGCCAGAGGCAGCGACCAGAACTGCTTGGCCTTGAAACCGGAGACAACCAGCTTGGCCACCTGTCCCACCTTGAACCAACTGTGATGAACAGAGAGAAGGATCTAGAATGAACAAGAGGCTCCTTGTTGTTTTTCCAGACTAAGGTAACACCACCCCTAGACCCTTCCCTCGGCTATTCATCTGTTTTCTTGCCGTATGTGAAACCCAACATCACAGAACATACTCTATCCCACACCAAGGAGGAAGAAACCCTAGGGGAAAGCTATTCTGTTCCCTTGTGTGTTGTTTTGGACATTAGTTCGTTATAGCTATAAAAGTAAGTAGTTGTAGTAGATTTTCTCCTATCAGAAAAAAAAATTGAGTTACACGTTAGGAATAAAGAAGGGAAAGTATTAAAACCCCGAAGAAAGAGTTCTTTCATTTATATCTTTGATTTTTAGACATATAAGATAATGCTACACAGGGTGGCCCTTCTGCAGAGATCAGCGTGCCTGCCTATGTGCTTCCATTTGCAAAGGGCTCCTGGGAAGACGGCTTAGGAGAGTGTCCTGACCAACCCAAATGGCAAGAGGTGTTAGTGTCTTTACACGGCACAACCACACACAACGAAACGCACTCTGCTTCGGACAACCATGCACAACCACACACAAGGAA